>CANUEX010084240.1:0-107417 GCA_948099535.1 Jatropha multifida | reverse complement strand
TCAAACATTTTGGGGTGCATTCATAAATGAGAATAGTCCGGTAAAAAATTGCCTGGACAGTTTGTTAAGCATCAGAAAATTGGCACTGAAATGCAAAATATCAGTCCCATCTCAAAAAGCAGCTATGTCCTTGCAACTGTTTAATATAGCAGATTGGGTTCTGAATCTAAAACACCTTCAATCTCTGAGGTTGAAGTCATTTGATGAATCAGGTCAGCCATGGGATCTACATTTGCAGTCTTTGTCAGGCAATGCGGAGCTTTCTGATATATATTTGGTTGGAAAGCTACAGAATCAAGATCTTATATCTAAGTTTCCACAAAGCCTCACTGAACTCACCTTGTCTGCTTCTGGAGTGATCGACGATCCAATGCAGACACTGGACAAGCTTCCCAACCTTAGGATTGTGAGATTGTTTTCCAGATCATTTTTAGGAAAGAAAATGCTTTGCAAGTATGGAGGATTTCCTAAACTTGAAGTCCTCAAGCTCTGGGAGCTAGAGCTATTAGAAGAATGGAATGTGGAGGAAGGAGCATTGCCTAATCTGAAAAAGTTGGAGATTAGATCCTGCAAAAATTTAAAGATGCTTCCAAATGCACTGCGATGCATTAAAACCCTCAGAGAAGTAAAACTAACAAAAATGCCAGTGTTATCATCAAGCCTGAAAGATAAACAAAATGAAGATTGGAATAACATTGCGCATGTTCGCCGTATCTGCATAGAAGATTGATAATCCAGAAAAGAACTTCAACTATGGATATTTCAAGTCATCCAAATGAAACACTTTTTCGTCTTTTTTATTAACTTCAACTATGTTCTGTATTTAACCCGAATGCATAGTTCAATGGTAAAGAGCACTTATAGAATTGATTTCTTTGGGACGTAAACAGAGGTATCAAAAGATATTCATTTAGTTTTTGTTCCAAAAGTAAATCCATCTATTTATCGAGCTAATTCTTTAAATTAAAAATTTTGATAGTGATCCTTAATTATTTTTTGCAAAAAGATTTAAAATACCAATTTAGTAAAATGCATATAAATTGCAATACCATATTTTTTATTCCCCTCCAAATCTCTTTAAGAATTACTTTATTCCTATAAAAAAAAATTGCTTTATTAATATACAACATAGTGGATTCCAATTGTTAGAAAGACTTTGATGAAGTCTCTACCTTTATAGTTTTTTAACATTGCCCATGCACTTTTATTTTTATTTTTTTAATCATTCGGTGTCCGACTGGTCGATTAATTTGAATTTTCGCTTGACAGGTCTATAAAAGGGGAGAAAGCGCTCACTCTCAAATATTTAAAAAAACTACATATTCAGGATCGAACTTGAGAACTCTGGTGTTTTTTTTTTTCTAGTGATAAACCAATTATAGAGAAGATTCCAAGTGATTTCGTAGAATTTTAGTACAGAAGAAAAAGAAGACTTCAAAGTGAATAAAGCCAAACTTTCATCACATGCCCATCTCATATCTCAAATATCAATGAAAGCAATTCATTGGCCAATTTTTTTATGGGTCTCTAGGGTTGGATTTTGTACTATTTAGGAATGATTTTATTGAATTTCTTAATAACACCTCAAGAAATAAAGTATTCTTTCTTATTATTAGTTAATTAGATGAGTTTTACAAAGTAGGCTTCTCTTTTTTGGTATATCCTCCGATATATAAGAGACTCAATAATGAAATTTTCTAATTGACAATTTAAATCATTTATTCATTTTTTTTTAAAACCTAAAATCTAACAATTTTAAAAAGTAAAGAGCAAAAAAAAAAATAAAAAAGAAGAAATCTTTATTTGCTTTATTGGGTTATCGACAATTTTATTATTAATTAATCACATAAATACGGATTAGGGAACATATTCAATTATTATATGGATATTTCAACTTTTAGAAAATAATTAAAAAAAACTTTTATTACAGGTGCTTTTTGAGCATGCGTTCTATTTTATTGAACGGTCCATTGGCTCCTTATTTCTACTCTTTTAGCTTTTACTATATTCAATGACATTAAAAAGCTAAGCTTCAATTTGTAATTTTGTTCCAATTTTACTAATTAAATATTTTTAGAAAATCAGTTAATTTAATTAATTCGGTAAAATTAAGTTCTAATCAAATTTTTAATCCATTATCGAAAATTTTAATTTTCTTTAAGTCAATCTTTAATTGATTATATACTGTTTTAGAATCAGAATCAAAAAGAGAAAAAAAGGAGAACAGATACATCTTTCCACTAAAAACTCGAACAGGAATTAAAGTCAATAATTTCTAATTACAAAAGTTTTGTTTCTATTATGGGAATTTTAAATATAAAATAAATTGAAAATGTTTTTTTTTTTTTTTCTTTTCAGTAAATTGGCGAGTAAGTTATGTCCCTCTTCTCTTTTTCTACTGAACCCAGAGAGAGGAAGTGGAAATGGAAATTTGGTCGTTTCTCATTGGTCAAATCTTCTATATACAGAGAAACCTATTCATATATGACACACTCCATTTCTTCTCTTAAGTGCCTTTTCGTATCCTTCTTTTATTCGTCGTCGTCGTTTCATCTATCAGATGGATCGGAAACTGGTTTCTTCGCCGGTGCTCTGGAAACTTTCCGATCTGCTGGTCAACGAGTCAGTTCCATTTCTAGGTTTAGAAGATGAGCTCGAAAGCATCGAAACTAAACTCAGAGATATTGTTAACTCTGAGTATTTCGATTGCAAGAGAGACCTTGCTTATGACATTGAAGAGGTAATTGATTTCTTACTAGAAAAAGCAGCTCAAAATACCCAAAAAGGAACCCTAATTCAATTTTTTTCCACTTTCGTTGATTCTATCGATCAACGCAAGCTTAGGAGGAAATTGGACCGTATCCGACTCGAAATCTTTCGCTCTACTGATAAATTAAGTCGCCGGAAAGGAGTTGAGCCATGGCCTAATACTTCTTATTCGTCTTCTTCAGTGGGGAAGCAACTTGATGTGGGTGAGAGTATTATGTCCCCTGTGATAAGGAAAGTTATTGCCTTGGCCAGTCATAAACAAATCAGTCGTTCTGTTAGAAGACAAGCTAGATGGGTAAGAGACGAAATGAGATTCTTGCATGTTTTTGTTAAGGACTTGGAGTCTAAAGAGTTGAGAGGAGAAGAAATGGCTTGGATGGAGGAGGTTTCCTTGTTTTCTCGCTCTGCAGAGGATGTTATTGGGTTGTTCTTGTCTAAAAGAGAAGAAAGCAACAAGTCTCTTTTCACGAATCTTGGTTTGGCTACTTCCAAATTCAAGTCGCAAAGGAAACTCCGGCGAGAGATGGATCAAATGAAGAGTAAAATTCAAGAAATCATCAAAAGGTTTGGTAAACTCCCACACCAAATGTATATTCCACCGCCAAGGTTTCCTCCAAATTTGGCCCCACGACCTCCTATTCCTTTCCAACCCAACTTTCCTGGTCGATTTGTTCCAAATATACCAGGTGATGCTACTTCATTGTCTTCTTTTGATGATGACGACTTTGATGATTTTGATGAAATAGATGATGGAACTCCACCGGCTACTGACGAGCAAGTTCAAGATGCTGGTGCTTTTGATGGCAATCTCGGTGCATCATCATCATCTTCTTCTCGCCGGGCTGAGATACCTGATGCTCCTATCTTCGACACCAATATGGATGATATTATGGAGATGTTGCTGAGAGATGATCCAAATTGTCTTACTGTTTCAATTCTGGGCATGGAAGGAATTGGTAAGACAAAACTTATTAAGTCAATTTATGAAAGTCCTGCTATTATAGATCGTTTCCCTTACCGTGTTTGGATTAGTTGGGTGCGTGACTCAAATATCAACCGCGTTATGGAACAATTAGTTGGTGCTCAGTATTTGAATATTAGACTTGTAAACGGGGATTGGGATGATTATTTATGTAGGCTTAGGCGATTGCTGAATGACTTCTTGATGGATAAGAGGTACCTCATTGTTTTTGATGGGTTGTCCTCAAAAGTATTATGGAATCAACTTGGGGCTGCATTTGATGGCCTATCAAATGGAACTAGGGTAGTTTTCACTTCGTCCAAATTAGGAGTGACTCCAGAAAGTAGTGAGAGAAATTTCACTTACAGATTGCAATTATGGAGCGATGATGACAGTTGGGCATTGTTTGTTCGTTCTTTGAATGTAAATATTCCCTTGGAGTTGCTAGAAATGAAAAAGAAGGAAATACTGAGAGTCTGTGGGGGGTTGCCAAAGGCAATAGTGAAACTTGCAGAACTTCTAGCAAGGGAAAATGTATTTCCAGAGGATTGGTCAAGGGTGATTGACAAGTTCAATAAAGATAAAGATGAAGGTTCTTGGTCGGGAACCTTGCAAGAGATCAACAAGAATTTGCCATTGTACTTGCGGAGATGTCTTTTTTATTTTGGATTATTCCCT
Organism: Jatropha multifida; assembly: GCA_948099535.1. Lineage (NCBI taxonomy): Eukaryota > Viridiplantae > Streptophyta > Magnoliopsida > Malpighiales > Euphorbiaceae > Jatropha > Jatropha multifida. The sequence goes on along the minus strand of CANUEX010084240.1, from coordinate 103,009 downwards.
GAACACTTTGAGATATCTTTGAGAAGATTGATTGGATTGTGGGTTGCAGAGGGTTTTGGGCACCAAAAGAATGATAAAGATTCTCCAGAATGTGTTTCTGAGAAATGTTTGATGGAGCTGGTAAACCGGAATATGATCCAAGTGACAAAGAGGAAGCTAAATGGAAAAATCAAAGCATGCCGATTGCCTGATGCTCTGCGAGTTCACTGGCTCTTGAAAGCCAGAGAAGCTAAATTTCTGCAAGATAATGGCCATATTGGGGACAATTTGTCCACCAGCAGTGGTATAATACACCGACTTGTTGACCATCTTGACTGCAGACATGCCAGCTTTGATCATATTCATGGAGACAGCACTACTTCCTCATCTCTGTATGCTTGCTACAGAGACACTGTTTCTTTTCTATCCTTTGATGCTCGAGAAGGAAGCAGACCTGGAGAAGATGTAGGTAATTTTCTTCAACGATGCATCTCTAACAAATGTTTCAGTTCTCTATGGGTGCTAGACCTTGAACAGGTGTACAAGCCAAAGTTGCCCAAGGCAGTGGGCCAACTAGCTCGCTTAAGGTACCTTGGCCTGAGGTCAACTGACCTGGAGATGCTTCCTTCATTCATCAGCAAATTGCTAAACCTTCAGACACTGGATTTAAAGCACACTCGCATCAATGCGCTCCCAAGTTCAATCTGGATGATGAAGGAATTGCGACATTTATTCCTGGATGAGAGTTCTGGTTGCACATTTGCACCTCGACCAAAAGACAGCTGCTTAGTGGATCTCCGAACACTCTGGGGTACATTTGTAAATGAAGATACCCCAGTTATAGATGGTCTGGACACATTTCTGAACATCACAAAATTGGGTCTTACATGCAAGAAAACAGAGCTGTCTCAGTCAGAGGCAATGTCCTTGCAACTGGATGCTGTAGCAAATTGGGTTCTCAAGCTAAATCATCTTCAATCTTTGAAGTTGAAATCATTTAATGAATTGGGTCAGCCTTCAGATCTACAACTAGAGTCTTTGTCGGGTCACTTGGACCTCTCTAGTATACATTTGGTTGGAAACCTAAAGAATCAGTATCTTGTGTCAGAGTTCCCACAAAACCTTATTGAACTCACTTTGTCAGCATCTGGACTTGTAGAAGATCCAATGCAAATATTGGACAAGCTTCCAAGCCTCAGAAATTTGAGATTATTTTCTGGGACATTCACTGGGAAGAAAATGGTTTGTAGTTCTGGAGGATTTCCCAAGCTTCAAGTCCTCAAATTGTGGGAGCTAGAGCCGCTAGAGGAGTGGAATGTGGAGGAAGGGGCACTGCCTTGTCTAAAATGCTTGGAGATCAGATCCTGTACAAATTTGGAGATGCTTCCTGATGGATTGCCATATGTTAAGACCCTGCACAAATTAAAATTAACAAATGTGCCTCTGTTGTCAGCAAGGATCAAGGATAATCTGGGTGAGGATTGGGATAAAGTTGCTCATATACTGAATGTATATACAGAAGATAGATAATGCTGCACAGAAAGTCAAGTACCACAAAGTGTGTAGTCTTCTTCTTATACGATTTTTTATTATAGTAATTTACTCATTTCATTTTGTCTAGCTAGCAACCATTTTTCTATGATTAAATTGCTTGTTAAGTTAACAACTCCAATTATTTGTTTTGAAGGGATTTGTCTGAAGCTGCATGCCGAGCTAATCATTGGCAGTTCTTTTGATTCAACTGAAGGTCTTCTTCTAGCTTCTACTCTTTTGCTTAATGTAAATAGTAAATATGCGGCGAACAACGTCACCGTTTATATATATAATATTAACAGGGGCTTATGAAATGGTGAAAAATGGTGCTAGCTAAGATGAATTTGGATGAAAATTTTGTAGACCTGTTGATGGTTCTTTGTGTAATATGTCATTTTTTTGCTATATTAGTCAGCTTCAGCCATATAGTAGTTTGCTAATTTGAAGCATGGCTCTTGCTGCTATTGATTTTGTCGAGGTTAGCATCATTGTCACCATTGTAATTTCATTTTGGTGGTTTCCAAAATTTCATTGTTGCTTGTGCTAGTATTCCTCGTTTAACTTTTCCCTGAAATTTCAATATCATTTACTTCTTTGCTGTGTTTTCGGTGCTTGATTTTTCATTGTCTTTAATATAGTAATTAAGGCGTTTTTCGGTAATAGTAATATTTTTACTTTGTGAAAAATTAACCCATATAAGACTGCTTAGACAGCTAACTGCTACAAGAATTTTCGACTTGAATTTGTGTTTTCTTTTCTTTTATTATTATTTTTTTAATAATTGGTTTTTAAACAAGAGAAGTGGACATATAGACGACATGTGAGCAAGCAATGAGATAGATTTGGATTCAATTAGCTTGAAGTTTGAATTTCAATAAGCAATTAGGCAGAGAAAAATCAATTGGACATTAACTGGATCAAATGAAAAAAATTTTTAAAACCAATATGACGTTTCACCCAATTCCCAAAAAAAAAAAAAAAGTATATAGCAGTATCAACCCAACATTTAAAGTAGTTTTTAGCGTTTTATAATAATTTATGAATAATTTTTTATCACTTATTTTTGCTATTTTTACCGAACATTTGTATTTTAAAAATTGTCATATAAAATATTAACAATGCTGATTAGTTTTTCTAAGGAAATATTAATTATACATCCAAATAAAACTAAAATAATTAAGAAAAAACTGTAATTATGTTTTAGTTCATACAAATACGGTGTTCCTTTGTTGGTAAATTGAAAATTGACATGCTTATATGTTTTTTCTTTTGTTTTTATATATATTTAAAATTTTTAAAAAAGAGACAAGTCAAGTATTTACAGAAAAACCTCCTTTCGCTTCTTTCTTTTCCTTTTCGAAAGAAGCTTTACACTTTGTCAAAGCTCACATAATTTAATTTTTTAGTTATATAAAAATTTTAAGATTAACATTTTTCATTTTATTAATATAAAAAATTTAAAATTTAAAATTTTTAAAATATAATATACAATAGGATAAAGCTTCCAGGTTTTATTAATTAATTTATTTATTCAATTAAGTAATTAACTAATGAATAAAAAAGAGGGAAATTAAATAAAAATGCCAAATTTTAATTACCAAGGCGGCCCCAACCAGCAGAAGTGAGTAGAGCCTCTATGGTTGGTTAGAATCGCACGTAAAGTCAGACTGTCACCCGACACCGGTTTACCCAGTAAATTTTCCTTGCAGCCTGTCATTACTGGAATGGAATCGTCCTCTGTTTCACCAGTTTCCGGTCAAGACAAAATAAGTAATTTACAAATAATGAAGCTAATGAAAGCTAAAGCTTTAAACCCTGATTCCTGTGATCTAGTTGTCTATTTGTTTTCAGGGTTCTTAGAGAATTCTGATTTCTCAGCGACCCTTTTCTTCCCTGCAATAAAAGGTTTGGGCTTGTTGGCTAAATTTGATTGGCATTTCTTTCTTTCTTAATCTTTTTGGAAGGATTTTGGTTGTGATTTTTTATTTATTAATTGATTGTCTTTTTCCCTAAAATCTAGTAAGGTTTTGGCAGCTTCCCTTTACGGGTATATTGCCATATTGAGACTCACGCCTTTGTTTTCTTTGTTATAAGGTGGTTTCTTGGTGCTGATATTGCTAATTTGCAATTTGCTTAATTATTTGCTGGGTTTTTCCTTTGAATTGTTAGTGTAATTCCCTGCAAATGTATTTTTTGTTAAAAAATTCTTTTTGGGTTTGTGGTAGTTTATTTGGTTGTTTTGTTTTCTGTATAATTATGTTGCATGTTTGTAATGTTTATTGGTAAAACGGTTGGATTTAGAATTTCTTTTCTAGGTTCTGTTTGGAAGAACATCAGGTTCTCATACACACAGGGTTATATCTAACTACATAAAACTTATCAAGTTCTTGATGTTAAACTTTCTGAGTTCAAAACTGCCTCGAAGAACTTTTCTCAGAAATTTAGTAATGTTGAGGTTTTAAAAGAGTGACTTTTTTAGTTATTTGGTAGGTGTAAGGTTGATGTTTTTGCTTTATTCATGTTATCTTATGACAAAATAGCTCTGTTTTACAGTTGGTTCTGTAATATATAACATACTATGAGATTGTTTCTTTCCTGCTATTGAATTTATTTTTATGATGAACTTCCACATCGTTTTTATCTGTAGATAACCTATTTTTGGTGGGGTTATCTATTGTTGATCCAGAAGGGAAAGAAGCATTTCTTCATTTTACTTCCCTTTGATAATCCTATCAAGGCGTTGAGGATGTTTTGTTTGTCTTCTGTAATTTATTATTGTTTTTATGATCAATAATTTTTGTTACAAACTCCAGTACTGGATAAGGTCAAGAATTTTACTCATACTCTGATTGTTACTTTGTGCAATCTTTTCCATCTGTTTTCTTTTCTTTTTTGTAAAAAGAAAGAAAAAGAAAAGTAATAAAGGGAGAGTGGGGAATATGGTGGTCCTGTATGTGGTTTTATGTCAACCAACAACCAGGCATTTTTCTTTTGCAAAACCTATGGTGATAGATATCAAACAAAAAATTTGGCAGTAACTAAATGAAAAAAAAAAAATAGCAATTTGTGTTCTAGTTTTAAAAATGATTTTTTACTTTGCCCTGTATTAGGTCTCTCAAAAAGAGGCCATTTTGACTTGTGGAATTGTCTTGAAGGAATCACGAGTTATAAGCAACTGTCAAATGCTTCTTCTCATAATCTGCATTTTGTATACTTTCTTCTATTCATTGATCATATGCTGCCTCCTAGCTTTTGCACAACTGATTGGGTAGTACTAGTTCATGTATTTTTCATTATTTGTTTTGCTTTTGGTGTATCTGGTGAATGTTTTGAAAGAGGTCTGTGTGTGTTGTTGAATATAAAACACAAGACAGTATAACAAATACAAGACTAGAGTTTATACATGTTGCCTCCATTGCTTATATATTATGACCATATGATTATCTGATGCGTCTATTTCAAACAGGAACATATGGCCGGTCCTGCTGACAGAAGTGAGTGTGGTTGGATAGAGAGAATCAAATCAGAGGGAGCTGTGCCCCTGCTCGAGCCAGATAATTGTCCAAATGGTTGGGCTTCACCTGCTGGAGACAAGTTCATGGTTAGAGGACCAGATTACTTGACAACTAAGGTTAAAATCCCTGCAGAAGAATATCTTCTAAAGCCTCTTGGTTTTGACTGGATTAAAGGTTCTACTAAGATTGGGGAGGTTTTGAAAAATCCAAACAGTCGTGTGAGAAAGGTTATTGATGATGAGTTTCCAACAGGTGATAAGCCTTTCATTTGGGCATTCAATCTACAACTCCCTGGTAAAGATAATTATAGTGCCGTAGCCTATTTTGTTTCCAAAGGACCAATTCCAGAAGGATCTTTGATGGATCAGTTCTTGAAAGGGGATGATGGGTTTAGAAACTCAAGGCTTAAATTGGTAGCCAACATTGTCAAAGGTCCCTGGATTGTAAGAAAGGCAGTTGGAGAGCAGGCTGTATGCATAATTGGTCGTGCCCTTACCTGTAAATACTGTATAGCAGATAATTTTTTTGAAGTAGATGTGGATATTGGATCTTCTGTTGTTGCTAGTGCAATAGTTCATCTTGCATTTGGTTACGTTGCAATGCTAACTGTTGACTTAGCTTTTCTCATTGAGGGTCAGACTGAATCAGAGCTTCCTGAAAGACTCTTAGGTGCATTCAGATTCTCGGACCTGAACCCTGCTTCTGCTTGTTCATTCGAGTCGTTGTCATATGGAAGTGCTGGTAGTTTGCAGTCTTCGTTGCCAACACGTTTATGGAAGTCTCTTGGACAGGGGTTTTCTCAATTTCTTCATCCTGGTGCTCAAGACAATGGCTCTACTGCTGGCTTAACACATGCTAATGGAAATTCCAATCATGAAGACTGTAGTGAAGATATAAAGAAATGGTAAGAGTTTTAAAAAATGGTTGTCACAAATATTCATAGCTGTGACCGAAGTCAAGATTTAAATTTTTCACATTTGGTGCAATGAAATGGAACTCATGAAAACACTTTTGGCAATAGTCTTTTGCTTTTAGCTGAAGGATGTTTTACAATGTTTAAAATAAGTCTTTCTGCGAGTGAGCTTTGGGTTAATAGTACAGGAGCTTTCTCTGTGGCTGTGACATCTTCACTGGCAGCCAAAATTAACCAAAAAAAAAGAAAGGAAATCTCCTTGTTATACATGGCTTCATTGAACTATAGGCATGCTCGCACTATGTCATTTGATATGTTTGGTATGCGAACTAAGTGTTGGGATTTTCATTTAATGACCTGCTTTCAACTTGTGGAGAGTTTTGTTCACTGGTGAACCCATTTAGTAGCGTTGCCTCTGAGTCTGTCATCTAACGCAGTAGTAAGCTTTATACAACTCTTTGTTTATTTATTTGTTTGTTTTTTTGTCTGTTTCTCTGTTACTTTGTTTACTCTCATCTTTCCTGCTTACTAATGGATTATATGGTCTTATTTCCTGAGATTTTCTTTTCTCATATCTGCAAAATATTCATCCTCAAAAATTTGTTTGCCATGCTGCATTCCTGGTTCATTTAACCAAAAATAAAAAAATAAAAAAAAAATTTTAACAATATGCCCACTTTATATTATGTCGGATTTACGTGTGCAAGTAAAATCACTTAAGCTCAGGTTAGCTTTATTGTGTGAGCCAAGTTTTGGAGTAATGGTGGAGTTACAAAATTCCTAGTTTATTATTTTATTTGTCAGACAATGTTTTAATGAATTCCTGAACATGATTTAAATTCCAGATGGTAACATTAGATTTTCAAGAGTCTCTCTATGTTTATTTGATCTCCCTATATTATATTTATTATTTTTCTTGAAATTTAGTGGTTTTGGAATTACTAATACATGTCATTGGATCAAAACATGGAGTTGAATTTTTCTTTTTTTGTTCTTTTCTTTTCTTTCGCATGAATATTTTCACCATAATTAATTGCTGTAAATTACAATATCTGCAGATGTATAAGCTTCTAGTGATGGAAAGTGCATAACATTGCTATGGGAGAAGGTTTTTCTTAGACGTTGTAGGATGATTGAAGCAACACAAAGCATCCAATGTTCATAGCATCTGCTGCTCGATCACTGGCCGTCCCATTTGATTGTTGTGATTTGCTGCAGTTTATGGATAGGCTGTATGGAGTTAGCGGTCGATGAGTTTGATATTAATTGTTGATAAGATAGTAAATTCATCGATAGATAGCTCATTTTTATAAACTCGTTTCTGTTTATAATTTAATGAATACATATTAAGTATAAAGAGAGTACTCATTTGAAAGCTTGAATTTGTTGATTTGGCTGCTGGTTTTGGTTTCGTTTAGTTTATAAGATGAAGATACAGATGATAAATTTTAGACATGAAATTTCCCCTTTGATGTTATTACTGCTGGTACAGGTAATTAATGGTTTTCTGCTTCCAAATTCAGTGGGTGGTTACTTAGCAGATGTATTTGGATGCCAAGGAACCATTTGTGTTCTGGACAGAAACTAAAAAACCAATATATATTCAATAAAATTGGATTAATGGGGGAAACTTCTAGTTTGCTTAACATATATTTTGGTCCATGTTTCAAGATTAGAAATTTTAGTCTCTATATTTGAGAACTAAAATTATTGATTGTGAAACAATACGAACCAAAGTGTAAATTACAATAATGGGTAATGGGCAATGTATGAGGCAATATTTGCCATATTTTGCCTTCAATATACAGAGAATATTACCCTTTTGCAAGTTTTTCTTTCATTAAATATTTGTGCATGCAAATTAATGATTAGTAGGAGCTTGTCCCCAATTCACTTTAGGGAACTAATAATACTTTATATGCTCAACTTTTAAATAGCATCTTCATCTCAGAGAGTTGAAGATCCATCCTCTAACTAAACACCAAAAAGAAAATGAGGGTAAAGAAAAAGCATCTGAGAATAATACAAGAAAACTTAACCCGGGATAGCAACCATAAGATTCAGAAGAGGCCCTTCCAACCCAAATTCTCATATAAAGCAGAGGAAACTTGTAGGTGAAGTTACATAGTCTATCACATTGTTGCAATTCTTCCTCTTAAGTTTCAAATTAAACTAAAAAGCAATAAACGTTTGAGAACAGCATTCTTTTTCCAATTTATGGTATCAGGATTCAGAACTCACTTATAAGTTATACCCTAACTGTTCTCTAGAAGATAAGATCTCCTATTTCACATAAAGAATGGCGGTTGGGCATATGTGCAAGTGTCACGCTTGCCTCTGTAAGGGGGTTTCTATATTTCTGGTGCATCTACGATATGTATCCTTATGCAAGTAAAACTTGTCTAAAGAGCACCATCTAACCATATCTTCAACAAAACTAGAATAAATAAACAGCAAAACATACTCATTGCATTATGTACTGTTCAATAATCAGAATGGTCATAAAAGATTACAGAACCTATGCATAAAAGAACAACATCAAGATGATATTTAAAACAGAAAATAGAGCACAACTAACATATGAGAAGACCAAGATCAGAATGCATCTCTTTTGTGAAATTCATTTATATCATTTCTGGAAATTTGTTTCAACAATATACTAGGTATTCAAAAATGGAGACAATGAGATCCAAAAGACAGGAATTCGGAAAAGGTGTAAAAGAAAAAAAAAACTGCAGTACAATAAACAAACCACAGGGTGAGGATGATGACTGGTAACCTCACAAATCGCTTTAACAACTTGCTTTGAGGATTCTTCACAAAGTCAAGCCCATTTTATGGGATAAAACATGTAATAATGTTAAGCAACTTCAACGCCTTCAAGTGGTAATGCACTCATCTGCAAGGTTCTACCACTCCCAAGAAACCGTACAGAAGGCAGTGATGGATCCGTAACAGATTCAATCTCAAGAAAGTTAAAATCATAGGCACCAGAGCGCTTCAAACTGAACACAAAAATGACCCCAATCCATCCCAGCATTGAGATTGCCCAGAAATTGTTCATCCCATGAATCAAATCCCAAGCAATAGCATAGCCAACAATAATTCCTGACAAATGACCTAGAAAACTTGCTTGTGGAACAATAATTGATGTAAAAATTAATGATTCAAAAGGTGCAAAACTGATGGGCAGTGAAAGAAACCCAAAAAGGTTCAACTTTGAGGAGGGTTGCTTCACAGAAAGAATAGTCATCCATCCAAAAACCACACAAGAATACCCAACAGCTGTCACTCTTCGAAAGTAGTCTACTTTGAACTTTTGTATCAATATATGGTACATTCCCAATACTAACAGCCCAGATAAGACAACTAGCACAAGAGTATAATGAAGATAATATGCCATGCCAAGGCCCATGTGCCCCAACTGTTCTACTATCCCAAGACTCCACAATGCACTCATATTGAAAACGAGATGAATAACACTAATGTGAGAAAAAGCTGAAGTGATTATCCTCCAATGATGCCCTTCAATGGCAGTTTCATAACTTAAGCCCACATGTGAGTAGCCAATGTTTTTCTTCTGTATATAAAACCAAATGGCACTGCATATCCCTATTATACAACTCGTAGCTGGTTTTTCCAAGATCTCATAAAACAATGGCTTCCCCATCTGTAACAACTCTATAACCTTCTCTCTTTAAAATATTTTTATCTCTGCCCGACTTGAAGCTGAGTTCTTTGAACTCTCAAAAATGATAATACCATTTCAACATTTCCACTCAACTACAACTGCATTAATGCTCAAGCAACCATGCGTTTTCTTAAAACCAAACTTTATTAGAAAATGCAAAAAAAACAACTCAAATCACACCAATTTCAAGAGACACAGATCAAAATAAACCCCAAACTATTACAATTTACACATAAACCATCTAAACAGGACAAAACCACGATAATCAAACTACAAACTAATCAAATTTCATCGAAATCAAGAGAAAGTTCCATGTACAATAATGGAAACCCAAATGGCTCCGAGATTTCAAAATTTGCAAATCAAGAACGATGAAGAAAAAAACAAAGCGTGGGCAAATAGGGTTTTGGGCGAGGCAGAATAGCAAGAAACTTGGGGTTTAGAGAGATACGGGTTTCTCACCTGGCGCTGCAAATCGATACGGGGTTTCCTTTTACTGTTAGCTTCCTGGTTTTTCAGGTCGTTTCTTTGCCGTATAAACATATAAATAGTAATTTTTACATGTCTAAATTCTGAAATTTGTAAATTATAATTTTATGTATGTAACAGTTTAACGGTTCTTGTTCTTGCTGAAATGACTGGACTGCCCTCGGCCCTTATTTAGTTCATTTTATACGCTCCCTTAATCAACAAAATTAATCCATTATTCTAAAAAAAAAAAAATATTATGTCGATCACTTTTCTTTATTACAAAATATATAAAACTAAAATTTATAATAATTATTATTCTCTATTGAAATTTTCAATTGGTAAATATAAAAATTTAAAAAACAAAAATCAAACAGTGGCTATTGATTCATGAGACTCGTGATGAACAAAGGGAACCGACTCCCCTGAATTATCCGCAACAGAGAAATCCTCTCTAACCCATAAAACGGCATGAACCAAAACGACAGGTAGTGTGGCTGCTACAGTAAGAAAAAGATGAATAGCAGCATGCGTAAGAACGAGCTGAACCATAGTAGCAATGACTATCAAAGGCAAAACTATACGTTTTATGGATAATATTAGAATTTGCGACGCCACTTAATAGCAATAGGTACAACCATCGTTGTGATTTGAGATTATAACTGGTTTAAAGATATACTCAATGTGAGAAAAGATAAATCAGAGTTTTGTCATTTCATAAGATATTTATGAAAAAAAATAGATGAAAAATCTAATAATACAATAAAAGCAAAACATAAAAAGAAATTAGTCTATTTTAAAAAATATAAAAATAAAAACAACATGGACTATACTATAATTTTTCCCTCTGAAAATACTGAAATTGTGAGAATGTAATTGACGAAAAAAGAGAGAGAGAGAGAAGAAGAAGACTCGGCCTAGTCTATGAAATTGAAATGGAAGACTTTGAAAATTTGAACCTGTGCTGTAGGAAAACCTGTGGACACGACAAGACCTATTCAGCGTGCCATTTGGGTTTGTTTTATGGACAATTTTGATACGGATAATTTTATTTTATTATTTACTGACATTTTTAACTAAATGGAAATTAATTTTTCAAATATTTATTTATGAACCGCGACCATCACTATTTAATTTATCATTTTAATATTAAATAAAAAATCAACTATGTAATTGTAAAAATATTAACTTTTATCTATCGGGTTTTGTTAATTAGCCTTTTTACATCATCCTATTTGATTTTTGTTAAAATATTTTTTGTTACATAATATATAAAACGGATGTATGAAAAAAGAAAAAAAATAATGACACTGAATTAATAATAATAATACTTTTTTGTGGCCACAAATTCTATTTTTTCAAATACATGGTTTTACAATTTTTTTTTTGTTTGGAAAAATGAGAAAAAAGTGAATACAGCTATTTTTTTTTCCTTTAAGCCCACGAAATTCAAATCTCTCTAGTTCAGAGAGAAATTGAAGAAAAATATGTTAAATTTGAGAAATTACTTATTAATAATAATTTATATTTTATTTATCTACCAAAGATAATAGTAAAATTCTAAATATAACAAATTTGTCTTATTGTGCATTACATTCTAAATATAATTCCCAATGAAATCAAAATATTAAAATAACACAAGATCAAATCATTCTCTACTTTCAATCTCACTTTAACTAAGATGAGCCCAGTAGAGTCACAATAATCACCAAAATAAGTACTAAACATCTATTAGTGACGCTATGGAGAAACTCATAGGAAGTAGACACTATCCCTAACCTTAACCCCAACATTAATACATAGGGTGAAGCCATATAAGTCAGTGACCATACAAATCAAAGAAATTGTATGCCATTGCCTTATAATAAGCCTAATAAAGAGTAGAATCCACATAAAATGCAAACAATATGCTGCAAATTGACCTAAATTTTTTGTTATAATCGATCGCTTCGATTCATCCGATGGAGTTGCAGAAGCAGTTATTCCAGTGATGATTGGCTTCCGACCATCTCTATAAATTGCCATTTCTTTGATTTAGAGGTATAAACCTTAGAAAGATGATTACGAGTTGGAAATGCGTGTGCTTTTGCCAAAGCTTTTCTATGGTATATATTGTAGTTTTGCAAGACTAATAATGGGTGGATCATATTTCTAATATGTTTGGTCGAGTCAACTGTGCAAGTCTTCGAAGACTTTGAAAGTGGAAATGTCGTTGTTTAGGGTTTATTTAGTAAAATTAATTGTCTTGACTGTTAATTGTTTTAGTAACTTCTCGTGAAACGCTAAAAAAGAGATCTGATTAGTATTTGGATCGTATTGAATCAATTGGGTAACATTATTTATTAAATTAAATTAAATTATTTACGCATAATTTTTTGAGACTTTTCTTAAAATATCCCCAATCATTTTTATTCTTTATTTCAATATAAAGTTGCAAACAAAAGTTGTGGTTGTTCCGGTGACCGGAGAAGCTACAGAAGCGGCGGTTGAAGAACGTTTATCCAAACCTTCACTCCTTGGTTGCAACGCCCAGGTTTTCCAGAAATGAAGTATGTCACGCCTAGAGTAGGAAGATTGATTACAGTAGGACTCTTATTATGTGCTTGAATTGGATTTTTACTCTCGCATGCGTAAAAATCTTCTTCGGATACTTGAAGTACATTGTCGTCCGTAGGATCATAAATAAAAACTGCAATTGAAATAGATGGAATGTTAAAAAGTCGCTCATCGGCGTATCAATCTCGTTAATGTGAATAGTGAGATGTCTCGAATTTATCGTCTCGATTTCGAAAATTTCATTAATTTAGTGAGCCAAGAGAGATTTACGACGTATTGAGTCTCTCTGTAAATAATAAAAAATAGAAATTGAAAAGGGTTTCTTTTATTTTCGTTTTTCTTTCAAAATCAAAAATTGTACTATTTTGACAATTATTGATTTTATTTTACAATATATTATAAACATCCATTCCATTTTCTAAAGAAAATAAAAATTGGCAAACAAAATATGAATTTCTTATTATTGGAATTCATAAGAAATGAAAGCAATCAGCAACTTACTCAAGTTATCTCCAACTAAGATGAACTTAGTGTCTGCCCAAGCTTGTAATTGGGTTTTGGAATTCCACCCACCATTTGGGGCTCCAACTGTGTGATTCCATGCCATGGCTACTTTGAGTAGCATACTCATAATAATACCCAAGCTTATGATTATTTTCATTTTGGATATTAGCTCTGTGCCTAAGAAATTTTGAATTAGGGCAAAGTAGAAGAGAAATATTTTCTTTTTGTTTGAAATATTTGGGTTCAATACAATTTTTTATATAGAGATGGGAAGGGCTAGGGCTAAGGCTAAACAAAATTGATAACAAATCGAACTAAATCGATCTATTAAATTCAGTTTTTAAAGAATTCGATTTGATTTTGATTTTTGAGAAAACTATAATGTACACAATCTAAATATTAAGGAAAATCCTTTTTTTTTTTTAAAAAAAAAAAACTATTAAGGAAATTAGTTAAATAATACAATACAATAATATTTTCAAGGTGTCAAGAAAACTAAAGAAGGAATGTTGGCCTCGTTTCTATATCAAATTAAATACATATAGAAAAATTTTAATTCTGTTTGTTGAAAAAATTAAATGTAATTTAATTTTCATTAGTTATTAGTTTTCATGTTTAAATATAAATTTTTTAGTTAGTAATTTTCCTATTTAAGTATAAATTATTTAATTAGTATATACATCCCTACTAAATTTATAGATTAATTGATTGAAAAAAATAAAGATAATTTAATTTTGATTATTTATTCATTTTTTTATTTAAATATAAATTCTTTAGTTAGTATATTTAAATATAAGACTTTATATGAAATTATGTTATTGCAAAATTCGACTGAGGTTTTTTATTTTAATCATATATCATTTTATATACCATTTATTTTTTAAATATGATAAAGTTATAATAAAATATATGGTAACAATATAATTAATTATGTATATCAAACGAGACCAAGTGATTATAAAAGTACTATTTACAATTTGCATTAATCATATTATTTTATTACTAAAATTTCTTGTTACGTTTGATTAGTATAAATAAATAATATTTATCTATAACAAATATATTCTATTAAGGATAAGATGATATATATTTATTTACAATAAATTCTATTAAGTGTAAGTTGATAACAAAATATTTTATATACGATAAATTATATTATTTAAAATATTATGAATATATTAAATAAATTATATATTGATAATACTAATTGAGGAGCTTTCTTCCATTTTAATTAGAAATTAGAATCCTATTATGTAAAAGTAAAGTTTGGCTAAAATAAGGTAAAATATTTATAACCGATGATTTGGTTAGAATAAAATCCTAAGTGATCTATTTGAATAAAATATTTAAATATATTAGAATCACTTAGAATTTTATTCTAATAGATTCCGTTATAATATCAATTTAGATTCATTTTGACTTCACATTGACACATATGATTCCGGCCAAAATTTCACCAAAATATTGTAAATTAATGCAAAAGTTTATATCTATAATTGACTCTCCTTTTATTTTATTATTCTATTTTTTAAAAAAAATGTTTTTTTTTTTCAATATTTGATCGGACCTTAAGGTATTTTTAAAGCTTATAAACTCGAACTTCTAATATTTTTTTTATATTTTAATTAGACCATTTAAAATTATTTTATAAGTTTAAAAATTACTATTATTTAGTAATTAATATATGTGAAACAAGCAATATTTAAGAGAGATAGTCTAATGCTTACAAAAAGAGTTACACTGCTATCTGTAAATAGCAGTATATGTACAATTCAACATACAAAGGCACAAATTCATGGATAAGGACTATCAAGAGACTTATTCATAAGGTATGCCTATTTATTATGAGTTATGGTTGTTCCGGGAACGGATTAGTGACCGGAGTAGCTACAGAAGCGGCGGTGCATAAACGTTTATCTCAATCTTCAATCCTTGTACGCAACGCCTTGGTTTTCCAGAAATGAAGTATATCACGCCATGAGTAGAAAGACGGATTACTGTAGGACTCTTATCATATGGTTGAATTGGATTTGTACCCTTGCATCTGTAATAATCTGCTTGAGACACTTGAAGTACATTGTCGGTAGCTCCATAAATAAAAACTGCAATCAAAATACATGCAACGTTAAAAAGTCACTTAATCTTAGATTAAACAACAGACCACTCGGGTGTGATCCGACTGATCTTCTCACCAGCATAAGAAGGCAATTAACAGCTCACTCAAGCTATCTCCAACTAAGATGCGGTGAGAGTCTGCTCAAGCTTGTAAATCTGTGTTGGAATTCCACCCACCATTTGGGCCTCCAACTGTGAAATTCCCTGCCATAGCTAATTTGAGTACCATACTCGTAATAATACCCAAGCTTATGATTATTTTCATTTTGGCCATTAGAAATTTTGAATTAGGGCAAAGTAGAAGATAGCTGCTTTCTTTCTTTTTGAAATATTTGGGATCAACAGAATTTCTTATATAGAGATGGGAAAGGATAAGACCGAACGAAACCGATATGTTAAGTTCAGTTTTTAAAGAATTTGGTTCAATTTCGATTTTTGGAGAAAACTATAATGGACACGATCAAAATATTAAGGAAAAATAGTTAAATAATACAATAAAAGAATATTTTCAAGATGTCAAGAAAACTAAAGAAGGAATGTCGTACATTGCCCTATAAGGGAGAAGGTTTTCATGCCTACGTGGAGCTCTCTTCTTTGAGTATTTGTGTTGTGTTTTTAATTATTTTTGTTGTTGTCTTTATCTAATTGTGCTATAACTTCCACTTTTATTATTATTATTATAAAATATAACTAATAATTATGAGAGTGAGATTTGTATATGATCTTAATAAATTAAATATTACTTAATTTTGAAATTAACATTATGCTTTCAAATTTTCTTCCCGTTTTACTTTATATAGATAAATGTGAGTTACTCTTCTTCATTCATTTGTGTTTCCTCAATATGGAGTGCTATTTTTCCATTAATTTGGTCAGAAAAGTAAATTTGTATAAATATATTGACTTTTTCATCCGTTCGGTAAATATTACCGTAATCTCTAAAAGCTTAATTTTTAAGTGAGTGCTCGAGTCCAAGGTCCTCCACACAACTTGTAGCTTTTGCCTTCTTTTTTTTATAATATATATAATATCAACACAACTTGCACACTCACATTAGCTCAATGAAAAAGCACAATGTACCAAAATGCCTATTTAGCACAATCAAAATGGATGTTCTATAGCCATATCAACCCAATTGGGGCTTCTACCACACCAACAAGGATTTAACGAACAATAGAAGAACGTCATGATCTACCTTAATACAAGCAGTCACAACTAAGTACCTGAAAATAAGGTTTATTGGAAACAGATTCTTCAGATTACACAGATTTTCCACTCATTACATACACCCAGAAATACACTTAAAGCTCCACCAACAAGCAACAGCATAATAATAAGTATCAAAAGCACAGAAATTAATCAACTTAAAATTGTATACAAGTGTATTTTAGCCGCCAGAAACATAGGCGCGCTAAAAAATTTTTTAATTTCATACATTTCCTCTCTCTCTCTCTCTCTCTCTCTCTTAAGTTTAAAGAAAAGAGCAGAACAAAGAGAGACAATTAAAGTTTAGAGAAAGGCAGAGGAAAAATGATACAAGCGTTTATGTTAGGAATGAGGATGCATAATTTCGTCTTGAGTTAGAAAATTGTGTGTTTGACATGGCAAGCTACATGACAGTAACGGAAATGATTTGTTCATTCACATAAAACAAAAATGAACATATAAGTTGCCAAGTACAATATCCATTCTATCTGTCAAACTCTGGTCCAAAACCTGAAGACTCAAATATCCCACATAAACACTCCAACTACAGAATAATATCAAGGAAAAACAGGTTCTAATCATTTGAAATGCAATGCAACTAAAGCACAACAAAGTATCAAAGGAAAAAAGTTTGTTTGCAATACTTGGTCCCTAGGGATCGACGGTAGTCACCTGTTGCCATTCCCCATCCACAGCTTCCTTCCACAGTGTCACATTGTTATGCCCATCAGCAACAGCCAATATATTACCAGTGAGTGACCATGAGACTCTCCAAACAGGAGCCTTGAAATCATGTAAGACCTTGCCCTCCCATTGATCCCCTTCCTTCCCAACTATCCATATAATAACCTTTCCATCCTGAGAAGCACTAGCAATAGTCGACTTTGGGAGGCCCAAGTTGGGTGCCCATGCCACATCTCTCACCCAATCAGTATGCATTTGAAGAGCAGGAAAGCAGTCCATCTTCCAGATCCCATTATAGAGCTTCCACACTTTTACAGTATTGTCACAACCACCAGAGCAAAGCTTCTGAACAGGGTCAAGCAAACCAGAACCAACAAGAGCACCAGGTGCGGTGGATGGTGCCCAAGAGACTGAAGTTACACCAACTGGGTGAGCTTGATCAATCCTGGATGTGTCCCAACCGCCATCTGCTCGTGCAGTAAAAACTGATATATTTCCATCTGAAGAACCACATGCCAAACAAAGACCAATCTCATGAGGTGCCCAAGCAATAGAGTTGACTGATGATTTGTGGTCATCAAAAACATGAGCTTGAGTCCACTCATTCTGATTGCCCTCCTTCCATACTATGACACGCCCATCGTAAGAACACGACGCAAGCAAGGACCCAAACTTTGGATGAGCCCAGGCCACTTGCCAAACAGGTCCTTGATGACCAGTCAGCTGAGCAAGATGTTGGGACGTATTATTGCTGACCCCAATTATCTTGATTGAATGATCTGATGAGGCAGTGGCAATGCGCTTGCCATAGTAGTCCATGGCCACATCATGGACCATGTCCTGATGACCTGTCTCTATCTTTTGAGAGGGCATCTTTTCTAATGAATATATAACCACTTCAAAACCTTCCTATATTACAGTTGTTCCTTTCCCTGAATAAGAATGAAAGTAAAACTTTTCAATTTCTCTTCTCATTAGACATCTCTCAGCTACCAAATATCACAAACTGCACATCTTATAATGATTAGCAAAACCTTTAATTTCTGAAACAGTTTCCATTTCGTATCAACTGATGAAAAGAATTAAAGAGACTAGCCTCTTTCGACCTCAAAAATCAGCCAAGCAACTAGTGACAGCAAATTACAAGTACACACATACGTATAATTTCTACAGCGGTAGGTTAATCTAGTGGTATGTTGAGCTCTTAAATTTGAATGATTGATCAACAAGCATCACATCTAATGAAGCATAATACTGTAATTTCTGAAACAGATCCCAGATCTCATCGATTGGGAATGCAATTAAGCAAACCCAATAAGCAACAGCATAAGAAGCATCTAACTAAATTCAAATCAAAATAATAACTGATAGCTGACACAAACTAAACTACAATCATATACATACATACATACAGAAGAAAAGAATTGAAAATTGGCAAAGTCCAAATGAAATTACATTCTATAATAAAGAAATCTTAAAGGAAGAAACAGAAGCTCAAAAACCAAAATCACCATACAAACATGCATGAGCAAATAAAAATGACGAAATTCAATCAGGTTAAGCTCTAATTGTGAAATAAAACTAAATTCCCTAAAAAGGAAATCTAAGTTGTGGACTTTACTATAATCCTAACTTTCACAGATCTCAAAAATAACAAAGACTAAATTCCCCGAAAAAAGAAATCCAAGTTGAGAACTCTACATAATCCTAAATTCCACAGATCTCGAAAATAAAATATAATAAATAAAAAAGAAAAACACTTACTGAAAAATCAAACTTTAGATTGAATAATCAAAACTCACGCAATCTATAAACAAACACGAACTTACCGAGAAAAGGAGAATCCAAGAAAATTCTGAAAAGAGAATCGAGCTCGAAGAAGAGGGAGATAGAGAAAGTGAAGTTTGAACAGAAGAGGGAGACGAGAGAATCGATTCGAGATGGAGATGAAGAAATCAAAGGCCAGATGAGCAAAGATGCAAATGATTGAAACCGAAAATCGAACCCGCGTTTTTTCACAGCCCTAGACTTAAACGACGTCGACCTGGATTTCGTTTTCCTTTTTCTTTTTTTTTTATTTTGTTTATAGAAATGGTTAGTCACTATCTGAATCAGCGTCTATGGGCCCCATTTTCTTAGAGTTAACGACCACATCAGCACTAACGGAGGAAACTGAGACGCAGGCCACAAGATAAAAAAAAGAAAAATACATATGCATTAATTAAAAATAAAAAATTTGATAAAAATATTAAATTTAAGCCTTTTTGGCTTTTTTAATTACAAAAAAACTTAAATTTAAATTTAGAATCGAAGATCAATTTCAATAAATTACAAGTAACTTATTTTCATGGACTAATTATCTTTTCTTTTAACCCTTTTGTACTGATAAAACTAAATGAAAAATAAAAATAAAAAATTAATTACTTAAGGACAACAAAATAAAAAAAAACTAAAATTAAATGAAAATATAAATAGATTTTTATTTTTCTAAAAACAATAAGGATGAATAGAGTAAAACTTGTAATATCAACTATAAAATATTACTATATGTTAGCTGTTTGGTTGATTCGATTTTTTATTGAAAAATTAAATTTTAGATAATTATTATTATTAAACCAAATCAGATTAATTGATGAATCAAATTTAATTGAGCACATTAACTGAATTAACTAAGATTCAATTGAGTAAATCGAACCGAATTTATCATTCTTCCACCTCCTTTCAGATATGATTGGAAAATCTGAAAATTTATTCAATATTATGAAAATTTATTTTTCCACTAAAAAATTTAATTGATTTTTATAAATATGGAAAGTGAAATCAACTTAAATTACTTTATAATCTAATTAATTTTTTACTATAAAACTTTACGGATTTGCTGGTCAGCATGACTCATTTGAAAATTTTGAATAAAACAAGAAATAATTATTTTAAAATTTGGGTGCAACCATAGCCACCAACCCTTCAACATAAACACACACACACTTCATAATAGAAAATTCAAATTGGTTTAACCACTGATCTAATCCTAATAATAAAATTTTAACCCCAGATTATATATAAACCAACACAGCTCTTGATACATACCCTGATATAACTACTTTCTTTTCCCAGTTAACCACATTTTGGCCATGAAATCTACTAAAATTTGTCCATCCATAGTCTCCAATTGGCCTGAAATGAGTCCAAGCAGACCTCTTCATTCATTTTCAGAAGGTCACTGGGAAGATAATTATGGAAATGGCTATGGCAATAATCGCGATTATTGGCAGGCGAGACGAGCATTTCTCAGCAGTTACCATTTCCAGGAAAAAAATGGAATCAAGGAGAAGCTTAAGAAGACAGTGAAGGAGATCAATGAGGCAGCCATTGGAGTTGCTTTGAAAGTCCGCAGAGAAATATCAGAAAGAAGGCTTGGAATTAGGGTTTTCAGGTTTACTTTTGCTCTGCCATCTTTTGTACTTGTAAGGATGAGATGTTTCACTCCATGGGTTACTAAGAGGGGATTGATGTGTAGTGAATAATAATTCAATCTTGGCTTTGTTTATTTCCAGAAAAGAAGTTATCCTTATAAAATATTTTCCAAGAAAAACATTGTTTTCTCGAAAAATATTTTTCAAACAACTAAGTTTCTATTACCAACAAATAAGGCAATACAAAATAGTTGCCCCATCTATTAGCATGACAATCTAAAATAGTTGCAACTGAAACATTCCTAAGAAAACACATGAAGCACCATAAAACCCTTCAAATCTCAATGTGGATTAACAGGGAAGTGGACTAACATGACTCAAAATGCAAAAATAATAGCCTGTAAAAAATTAATGAAAAAGCAGAGATTTTTCTATGAAGTTTCAGAAGATCTACAAACATTATACTGTTTCTTACTATAACACTAGGTAAGAGTTTAGAAAAGCCAATTAATGGTAATGTTGCCAAGCCATATGAAAAGTGGGAACTGAGCCAAGGCAATGAATAGCAAGAGATAATGATGCCTACTTGAATCATAACTCCTCACCTCTGCAAAAAGGACCCTCTTCATTGTCTTCACCAAGAAAATTCCCGTGCATAAGCAGGTCCATGGCATCAAAAAGTAGTAAGAGTATTTGAATAAGATCTTTCCAAGGACAGCAAAACACATTCCCGTGAAAGTATACCCAGCATATGCTACGATGTCTAACAATGGTGCCTCTCCACTGCCCAATGAAAGAAGTGTTACTTTGAGCAATGCAACTTGCAGAAACCAGCCAAGTAATCCCTTCACAAACAGCCAATTGAGGGCTTCGGGGCTGAACCTGCGTGTTACATAAAATATTGAACATGAAGATTAATGACATAAAGTGCCAAACACAACAGGACGGGAAAACAGATTGCAGAACAAGAATAATGGAATATATTCATTATTGATAAGGCAAATAAATCCATGGCATACTGTAAGAAGCACTTCAGAATCACATACCAAATAGTTATTACTGCATCAAATTTACAATTCTACTTATGCCATGATGAAGCATTACATAGAACTAAAACAAGATATACTTCAGGTAGAAACTTAATTCTATTTTGGAAGCATTTTGTTGCTTTAATCAAGATAAATACATATACATATAACAGAGTGAAATTAACAGACAAATTTGCATAAATACACAGAAGCAAATAATATATATATATATATAGGGCAGAAAAGTGACGGAGGATGAGTAGTGGTAATGGCAGTGATAGCACTGTCAACCCTACCACAGTTGCCACCATGTCCTGCCACTACCTATATGACACTATGGCTTCCATTGTCAGTAGCTTAATAAAGAAATTATATTGCTCTTTCAAAACACCACCAAAGAAAGAACGGCTAATGGAGCAAAACCAATAATGTCGAAATGCAATCCAAATATTGCCAAGGCTCTATGGTCAATTAAGTTTGCAAATTAGCAAATCTCAACACAAAATTACGAAGGGATAAGATCAAAGAGGTATGAAGAGAAGGTGCTCAGACATATATCAAAAAGAGGAATGACAAGCTTGCTACTTCATGCAGTATGTATTAAGATATAGATGAGAAGGTTAGAGACACAGACACTTACTTTCCACTAAGTCCCAATGAGAAGCCAGCAAGGACAACATATGTACCAAATGCCATGAAGGGAATGTACAAATCTGGTCCATTTATATCATAAATCGGGGGTTTGTAAGAAAGTCTGCCCCCCACTGGCTCAGTTATCCGTGTCCAATGCCCCTGGAGGAAAAGAAAAGGAATATAGGAACAAACTCTCACTTCAACAAGAAATGTTGTGTGTCTGTGACAATCATAAGAAATTCTAGAAGTAAGGCTTACCCTGTGCAGGAATGGAAACATAACAACCTTCAATTTGTTTCTCACGTATTGATCATTCACTTGGAAGTAATATTGGGGATCAGAGAAATACCTACTTATCTGTTCATTTTGAAAGAAATGTGAAAGTTATATACCTTCAAGTTATACTTCAGCGCTAAAAAGAAGCCATTGCATATCCATAAAACAGGAAAACTTTAGTGCTATTTCATCATGTCAAGACACCAATAAAATGGCATAAAATTTAATGCCTTTCAAACCTCATTATTATAACAGATGACTTCAAAAGGTTTTAGGTGGAAATTAGTACCTTTAGTTATTCTTAACAAGCATTTAGAATGACCTAATTTTACATTCTTCAAAGGAACTTCTTTCGAAATTTTTTTAGCAGCTAATGTAAAACTCAAACAAAATTGTGGTTTAAAATGTAGCCTCAGCAAGCTACTTACATTGCTTTGTACATATTCAGAACTTGATCCAAGAATTTTCTCTCCATATGCACCAAGTCCACCTTTAATAAGCCCTGAACCAGCTCCATAGAATGCATTCCCAAATGGATTAGGCTGAGGATTTGTTGGAGGAGGCACCCCAAGCTGTGGTCCCACATTGTTATACATTTCTGTGATAGGTGAAGAAAGTGAAGGAACAAAATAGAACAAGTTCACCTCTACAAGAATTACAAATTAGCAACAAGCATCTGAGTCCATCAATTGAGAACATAAAAAATGCGAATTTAACATCTAAATTTCTCAGAAGTCCAATTAAATTCATCGCTGATCGTACAAATTAAAAATAGAAAAAAAGCTTCAAACAGAAAAGAGAATAACCCTACTTAGCCTTGTTGAACAAAATGGAATAACCTATGCATTTTCAAATGAAAACATAAACTTGTGGCAGAACAAATTTATACACTCTTTTCCCTGAAACAAAAAATAATAAAATAAAAGAAGGAAAGGCAGTCTTCATGTTTATCTTCAAAATGTTGATATCTCAATACTAAGCCTTCGCCTTCAAGCCTATAAGATTGTTTATCTCTGGCAAATGAAAAACTATACAGTTAAAATAAGTAATACCCCATCTACTCCATGCATGCAAAGCAGTTTTCCTTAATTTAAGTTTCAATCCTCAAACAATTTACTGCTCCTTAACATTAAACCACCAAATTTTCCCTAAGAACCTCATGTGGCCACAAGCATCCAACTAATCCTCTCCTCTCATTACAAAAACCACAAAGATGAACAAGCATTCCAGTATGCTTGGAGTTTTCTGATTGCAACTTAAAAAAGTAAATGTTGGCACCTACTTCTACCAGCAAGATCCTCAGCAACAGTTCTGAAAATTATCATTTTTTTGTTTCATTCAACTAAAATTATGCTATCCAACCTCCAAAAACCTCTATCGCCAACCAAATCCACTAAAGATTACGCATTCTAAGTCACAACCCACATTGGGAAAATCTTTTTAATCCAAACAAATAGGCCATATTCCATTACTCAACCGACCAACTACCTCAAGAACAAAATTGTAGATTCATAGCTATTATCAAACTTTTTTCTTTAAATAACCCATGGTATTTTACACTCTTTAAAGCTTGTGCAAACTTAATATTTTAAGGTACCCATGTTAATCTAAACTTTACGAAGCAGGTGCAAGCTTAAATTTCTGAAAGAACTTGTGTTCGTTTCAAATTAATACTAATTCCTTACCATTTTTTTACCAGAAATCAATCGAAATGGAAAAACATTAAATACAAACCTACTGGAAAACCCCAATTCGTCTAGGTTATATGTTGACATCAATCAGATATATGTACAAATACAAATACAGTATGGAAAGAGAGAGATGGATCTGAAAGTAGAACCTGGGATCGAGGAAGTGATTGCCGGCGGATATCCGTGTAGTAGATCTGAGTTCCGGCGAGCTTCAAACGACGAGAGAGTAACAACAGGTAATCGAAGAAACGTATTGATTTAACAAAAGAAATGGAACGAATCTGTGAGAAAACGCTAACAGGAAGAGGAGGAATAGGAAAGTTGAGAGAAATGTAAATATATGCAAATGTATTTTTTTTTTTGGCACGTGATTCGCACATGCATATAAGATTGCATCATTGAACCGATCACGTGCCTACCATGTGTACTCTTATGTGAATTACAGGTACTAAAAAACTAGAAATCATAACAGGACGACTGTGCCTCCTCTGTCAACTGAGATATAATGGATGGTGTCGAAGTAGAGGAATTACTGAGAGTGTTGGATTCGTCTCTCTCACAAATCAAATGGCGTCTCAGGTCTCCAGCCAAGCGTCGAATCCAAATAGGTTTTTTCATTTTATATACGGGTCTCCGTAATCTATTTTCTTCAATTTTTCTATTACTTCTTCCTCTTTGGTTTTCTTTTTGCAAAGTTTTTTGCCTTCTTATGATATGGGTTTCTGGGTCTCTTTCAAATTCCACGTTTGATTTCATTTGTGGGTTTTATTACTATATGGTGTGAGGATGATTAGATATTGGTCAACAAGAATTTCGAGGACAAGTTTTGGAAATGAAGAGGGAGAAAAAATAACAATTTTTAATGAACTGGAATTGAGGAATCCAATAAGTAAGTTGGAGTTTATGTGAAATAAGTTTCAGTCTTGATTGCCCGTCAGGCCTGTCAAGAACTACTCCCCATCCCAGTAATGGAAGTAATAAGATTCTAAGTTTCTTCTTCTTCTTCTTCTTCTTCTTTGAATTTTCCATTTTTATTTTTATTTTACTTCAAATGCTAGTTTTCATTTTTCTTGTTTTATTTGTGATTTAGTAAAGTTTTCTTTCTTTTTTTTTTAATGGGTAATGTGACATTCATGTGATATGCTATGCCACTGGTTTAATAAGCCGATAGTGATATGAAATGTCAATTGCCTGGCTCAATTATGAAAGTTCAAGTTGTTATTAGTAAAGTTATAGAGGTTCTGTTTTTTATGTTACAATGTGATTACTTATGAATCTCTTTATACTCATGAAACTCTAACTGATTGTACTTCCTTTTGGCAGATTTTCTAGCATTGTGCACAGAGATGAGGCCAGCTATAATGGTTGATTATGGTGGTAAGATGCCCGAACTGCAGGAGCATCTGTGTGCACTTCTTAAATGCTGTCAACAGGTGTGACTCCATACTGATTCACTATGTTAGTGGAGAAAGTCAATCTTAGTATCCATGAATGTCATTGTTTCTTAGTTTATAGAGGTAGTATATTTGAGCTTGATGGGTTTTACTGTTGTCTATAATCAGATTTGTTACAGCATTTAAATGTAACTATTTCTGCTTATGGTGGTGATTTGATTGACCAATTCTTTGGAATAATATTGAGCAGAATATGATTTTGATATATGCTGACTTAGATTTAACAGCATGGTGTGTTATTTTTCTCATGTCCTTCACTTAAGGAGGTATACGAAATGACAATTAGCCAATAGGGGAAAACAAAAGAAAGAATTTTGAAAAGACTATCATAGTCATAAGATTAGAATCCTACATTATGACAAGCAACAAATTGAACTCCATATGGTGGCCAATCTCTTGAAACCCCCAAAGAAAGTGAAAGGAACTAATAGATTACCTGTTCAGAACCAAATAGTTGGGGGATTTGCTTATTGTCATTTTCCAAAACAGTCACTGTATCATTTTTGTATTTTTCATATTCTGGTGGTCTTAGTGTGGATATTGGGGCTCCTATGCATGTGAGGTATGTTCTCTATAAAGGATTCTTCCTCTCAGCAACAAACTTATCAAATGACAGAATCATATGAAGCATTAACCTGCCCGAGGTAAATACCCTTCAGATTGAGGATCAGAAGGAGATGCATCACTTGCAAAAACAACTTAGCAAAAAGTTTACGCATTAGTTAGTATTAATCTTTCAATATGGTGATAGAATGAGGAACTACCTTCTAGAATCTTTCACTTTAATTTTTTTGCACATGTTGGCTGCTCTCTATGCTCAAGTCAGTGTGCTTGACTTGGTAACCACTAGAGAAGTCTTATTATTGCACTAAAGAATGGTGCTTAGATTTAGCATAAAAGAAATTGTATACCAGAATAATCAAAATTAATAGTCTTCGTCAGATAAGATTATCAACAATTTTTCTCCAACAATAATGCCTTGCAGAATTATTGCCCCTTATGAAATTAGAGATTTGCAGTTTGAGCCAGTACAAAATAATGATTCATATAAAAATTGCAACAAAAAAACTGATTCCCCATTTTGAGGACATGATCCTGTTGAAAATTACATATTACATCTTAATCTCCAGCTTCTGAATTCTATTGATCATGTGTCAAGGATTTAAATCACTGTCACAGTAGCAGTATAGGTTTGTTATATATCCCACTCTCTAGTGCAGCTCCTTTGATCTACACCTTTATGAGCACAAAGGTTTTCCTTCATTCAGAAAACATCTCTTTGAAAGCTTTCTAGGATCTACTCTTCAACTTTCTTTATTGTGCAAGAATATGTAACCATCTAACAATATTTACACTTCAAAGATGTTATCTGATCTTGTTTAGTTTCGGAACTTCACTCTGGCTCTTTTCTGTATCTGAACTTGTAATTTAATATGCTGAAATTCTTGCTAATGTTGAAATGTTGCTGTTTGTGGCTTCTTTACACTAACTTCCATGACGAAGCTATCTATTACTGCTATGGTATTTAATCATTCCTTTCTTATCATTTTATATATTGCAAATTTTGTTAACTCAATGTATGTGGTCATGCCCTTATGCCTGTAGATTTAGAGACTAAATGAACACGTTGGGCTCTTGCTACCTCCCACTTACCAAGGTAATAGGAATTGTTACGGTTTCCTTCTTTATGAAGATACAGGAAAAATTAAAAAGAAAAGAAGAAAAACTCTTTAAATTGTGTCTAGTCTGTAACAATTCCAATACTGTTGGAACCAGTGACTCATTGTTCTAGCCTTCCTGTGACTTGTGTACGGAAATTCAAAGAGGTTTCCCTTTTATGTGAATAAGTGGGGCCAAAAACATACCCTTTTCTTATGGCTGTGTTTCTCAAACATGAAAGAAAGATCTATTGTTGAAATTTATTTATTTTCTTACTTTGGTGCTTAAATTGGGAAAACATTGTTTTTACGATAACAGAAAACCATACCGGTGCTTTTTTTTGGTTTCATTTTCATCATCAAATTTTCCAAGGTATAAGTATTTAGTATGGGAAAACAGAAAACAAAAACCAAAACAGAAATGACACCAACCACCTCCATACTTCTGAATCTTATTCCATTACTCCAACCCCCTGCCCCCCCCTTTTTTTGTTTATCAAAAAAAAGAACCCATGCTTTCCCTTAATTGTGGGGAGTTCTTTATCAGATTTGTATATTAACCCTTGCCTATGCTTTAGCAAAATGGACTTGCTTCTCCACTGGGATGATTCTACTTCTCTTTCCTTTCCTCAGAAAAGAAAAGAAAAATAATAGCTTTACACAGTTTAGATTTGCCCTTAATTAGTTCTTGAAACTATTTAACTCCAATTGATTTCATTGGCCTTCAAATTTTAATTCTTGCAATTGATTATGACATAAAATCAATTGCTAGCCTCGTTTTTTTATCTTTGAAAACCTAACATACTAACCCAATAGAATGATCAAAGTAAATTTGTGCTAGTTTTTGGTTAAGCAATGATTTTGGGAAGTGTAATAATTTAGAACAGAAGATACACTAGTAAACCTTCTTAACTAATTAACATAGTCTTATATGGTATAGTACTCCATAAGAACAGGAACAGTTTTATTTAGAAAACACCTCCATAAATGTTGCTGATAGAATTTTGCCCCTCTCTCTAATTAGCATTCTTGAATGTGTAACTTTTCCAGGAGTCGGCCATATTTGAGCATCTGAGAGTGATGGTTGTCGAAGATATGATATATTTGATACATGTAAGAGGACTTGCAGAGTACGTCCACTCAAGTCTGAATGCTGAAGTTAAACTGCTCTTTGTGAACTTAGAGCATGATCCTCCAAAGGTTGCTTCCACTTTAATCTTTTAGTTAGTGCGATTTTTACCCACTACCTTGAATGTTCATTTTCGACATTCTCTTCATTAAGACATCAATTTCATTTTTGATCCAGATTGTAGCACAAGCTGAAAACAGCTCATTGGCAGCAGAACTTATAAGAGTGCAGAAGTTGTTCTCTTTGTTTTTCCCTCTCAGTGAAATAAGTGATTATCCTTTGTCTTGTCACACAATGAATAGTATGGATAATGCTGAATCCTCTGTCAATAAGCCTATAACTTCTCAATCCTCTGAATTCATTGATCTCAGTAGCTGCATGAAGGACACTGAGGTGACTGTGCCAACTTTAAATGGGTAACTTCTTATTTTAAGAAATGGTTCAATCTTCTCTCATTTCTACTTGATACCTTTTATCTCTATTTTTCAATTGTTCATGAGTGCCTGTCCAAGTTTATGTACAACATGCTTGTAGTTGTATCAATTGTGATTGGGTAGCTGATTTGTTATAGATTATTACTATATTGGCACCATATTTTCTAAGTGCTATCTTCTTATAGTATAAATTTAATGTACTTCAGATGGCTTCTTGGTTATCCAGTCGTGTACTTGTTCAGCAAGGAGCACATTGCAGATGCCATTTATAATCTTTCCACCAAGTATCTTCGCATTTTCAGAATTTTAATCTTCAGGTTCGTTTTTATGCAGAATTCACATGATGATTTGTAATGGTCATAAATGATTGTTGGTTGCCCTTTTGAAATGCATATGCTGTGGAATTGTTATTGGTCATTAATCATTTAAATGCCAATGCAACTGGTATGGCAGGGTCTATTTGTCCTATCAAGAAAATTTTTGTATTTGAGATTATTTTTAAAAGGAAATTGGTTTTATGAAACAAAATAGGGGATGCTGATAGTTGAGGCTAGAACTAACATTTACATTGTGAATTTGTGGATTCCTGCAGGAATATTTCACCCAATAAAGAATCACAACCAGAAGAATTGATGAGGTAAAATATTGCTTATCCGTCAGTGTCATTTTAGTATTAGTGAAAACATTATCCAAGAAAAGTAGGGTTATCTTAGTATACATATAAAATTGTTATCCTTTTTTTTTTTCCTCGTACCATCTGAAATATTGTTGCTTTTCTACTGGAATTACGTTCCATGATGGGATTATGCATGTTTGTCTCAAACATGGACTACAGTTTCTCTGTGCCTTATGAACTGAGCATGGGAGGAAGCAAGGAACCATGGGCTGAGGCATTTCTAGCTGAAATGCAGTCAAGGTGGGAAAAAGGCAAACAAATTTGGAGGCCTTTGCAAATGGAGGTTGTTGAATGCTATCCACAAGCAATTGTGTTGTGATGTTGATCTCCTCTTACCATCAAAGCAGCTGCCCTTCTCTTCTATCTATTTACAAAGAAAGAGAAAAATTGTTATTTCTTTCACAACAATTATTATTTAGGGGGACCAAACTTGTTTAGTTTTAGGGAAGAAGGTCGAGTAAGAATGTCATCTACGATTGCTTAAGATGATGATACCTTAAGAATGTTTAGTAAGTTTGTGTACTGCAATGGCTGTATTTGTTGCATGTAAACGTTTTCAGGTTTTACAAGGGACCATCCCTTCCTGTATTTTTCGTTTTTTTGTTTTGTGCATATTCCCCAGTTCTATATTTCAATTTTAGAACTTAAGATGAGGGGTGTTAGGACATAAATGTAATAGAAAAAGAATTTGATTGCTATTATGTTACAGTTGCCAAGTCTGTTGTTGCAGGCATCAACAGAATATAAAATAGTTGATGATATTATTTTCTCTCATGTTTGCGATTTTCTCTGTCTCCTTTCGTCTTTAATCAAACGTTAGTTCTCACTTCAAATCCTTAGAGTGGTTGAAAATTTTATAAATCCATTTGCAAAATCTATTCATTTCACATCTTTGTATCATCAGGAACTTCTTCTCATTGATTTAATGGAATTAATCACATGTTTGAATCAAATCCTATTAAATTTTGATTTTTTTTTTTACTTAAAATTAGTATATTTGCGAATAATTAAACCCAAACAATATGTTCAAGAAACTAGCTGCTGATTGCTACGATGTTACCCACACGATTACGGTCACATTGTGCAAGCCAAATATCAAAAAGAAATTTTATTGGGCAAGACTAGAACAAAAGTATTATATCATTACATTTACGAGATAGAAACAAGAAACCTCTTCTTGGGTTAAATGACCATCTACTTGAAAGGCAAACACTAAAATTGGGGAAAATTTCAGAGGAAAAAGCGTAAAAGAGCATAAATTTAATCTCAAATCTCTATTTTGACTCGGACTGCTTGATTAGGTTGAGGGCTTCAGACGGAGTAGGAAGGGCAGGGATAGCTCCTTTCTTGGTTGTTGTAATGGCTCCACATGCATTTGCAAATCTTAGTACTTCTCTCAACCTTGGCTCATCCTGTATTATAAATAATTATCATTAATGAGCCACCAATAGAGACACAGCTAAGTGAAAGTGAGAAAATAGTGAATCCACTGCTCACCTCTAGTATAGACCTATCATCCACAATCTTGGTTAATAGAGCTCCTACAAAAGAATCGCCAGCACCTGTTGTATCGATTGTCTTGACATGAAAAGCATCCACTGATCCATGGAAATCCTGTATTTTTCAACAGACCAAATCAAGATTATGTAGTTTATAGTAATATATAGCGGAAGTAGTCTGCCATAGCCCCACCATTTTAATTATGAATACAAAGAGAAAAATGAAACTCATAATCTAAAAAAAGAAAAAATGTAGCTAGTGCGTCAAAATCCATCCATAATTGAAGCATTAATCAGCAGTGCATTTAGACAGTATTTCCATATACCAGCATTATCAAACTACAGATGAACAGAGCTCCAACTAAATCCCCATTGCCATTCATTATAAGCAATGAGACCGCAGTAGAATACA
Organism: Jatropha multifida; assembly: GCA_948099535.1. NCBI lineage: Eukaryota > Viridiplantae > Streptophyta > Magnoliopsida > Malpighiales > Euphorbiaceae > Jatropha > Jatropha multifida. Next base: position 71,542 of record CANUEX010084240.1, on the reverse strand, counting down.
AGTCATCTAATAGTGACAGTCTACTGGGACCATACTTGTTTGCAGCTTATAATTGCTATTGCCGTGTGTTATGTGAATAGGGGAAAATCAATGCAGTATGGTCTCTTTCAAAATCCAATTTGGATCACAGATCCACCCACCACCATGTGCAAAATATACAAATAATAAATACAATGCAGTTGTTGAGTATTCTGACTCAAATTGTCATTAAATAATATTTTATGTTCCATAGCAAGCCCCACAAATGATGATGTATGCTACAAGTTATCCAACATTTCAGGCAATTGTTTTTGAAAAAATATTTTATACGATGGAAAGAATAAAAACAAATAATATATCTCAACTAAACGTTTCAAAAATGTATCACGCATAGGAAACGGAATTAATATAATACTTTTCAATTCAAGTGCAATCTTGGGTCAAATTTTCAAAATTGCATTCTAAAATCCACAAAATTGCGTCCCATGGATTAGACTAAGGGTCAAGAGAAGACCTTTAATGGTGGTATTTCATAAAAACAAAACTTGTTCTACAAAACAAATAGGGGACAAATAATACCACTTGCCATAAACTATTTCTTTTCCTCTATTAAAATAGGAATTTTCAAATATTGAGGTCCCACATATAGCAAAGCAGGCAGGCTTAAATGTAAATAACCATAAAATTCACCACCTACCCACTACAGCTACAAGTCAAATATGTTTAACTGGAATCATTAATTAAAATGGCAATCACACCTAACAAAAACTAACAATTAAAAGCAAAAATGGGATTAGATTAAAATAAAAATAGTACCTTGGTGTAGTATCTGCAGCCATTCTCACCGAGTGTGACCAAAAGCAGCTTCAAGTTAGGATGCCAAAGTGACAAGGCATCAGCATCATCAATTTTGTCACTTCCGGTGAGGAACTCAAGCTCAACGTCACTGACTTTGATAATCTCTGCCTTGTCCCAAATGCTCAATATCTGTTCACGAGCATACTCAGCTGATGGCCACAATGGCAGCCTTAGATTTGGATCATAGGAAAGCAGAGCACCTGCATCCTTCGCCACTTCCATTGCCTTCAGGTGTGCTGATCTGCATGGCTCCACAATCAAACTGATGGATCCATAGTGGAAAACTTTGGCCTATACACAAACATACTTATTATACATCAGTCAATAAAAAACCAAGACCTTAAAAGCAAGCGCGTGAAAAAAGTGGTGGCGAGTACAGAAATCTAGCATGAAGCCACTACCGTTTGAGAAAGCAGAAGTATCAAAATCAAAAGCTTTTGAACACACAAAAGATTAATTGATTCCACTCGCCTTCCTAGCAGGCGCGTGGATGTAATTAAACAATTTAATCCAACACAAAAATTGATGGATCTAACATGTCAAAAATCCGAAGCAATTTTCCAAATTGCCACGCTACCAACAAAATTGACGTGGGACCAATACAAATAAATAACAAAAGAACAACTTATATTAGATTCTCGAGTAGAACCTACAATCTCTCCAAAACAAAAAAAGATCCCTTGACACTTGGCACGTGAGATCAAAACCTTGCTCACGTGACCGATCGACGGTTGTTATAAACGGAGGGAGAGGAATCAGTAGCTCCAGAAGCGGAGGGAATATAGTTATATGTCACTGTAGGTGACATTAGCAATATCAACTCCTAAGATCCGTGCTTAAATATCGGAGAATTTACCATTAATATATAAAAATATACGTGTAATAGAAAGCGAGAGATTTGTAGCTGGATTCTTGCTACTAATAGATCTAGATGAACACGGGGCCCACTCCCTAATTATCAGGCTGACATGGCAACACTCCAAATCTGAGACCACCAACAACCACCACGGCGCGTGGCTCACACTTTCAACACCCAACCCTCCGGCCGGAACGAAAATCAAGATGAACAAGTAAAAGAACATCGGTAATTTACTTACAGATCTAATGACCTCAAGATTGAGCTCTTCAGGTTTCAGGAGCATATCAGCGCTAGGATTCCGGTAGAACATGAACTCACGCTCTCCGTCGGCGCGTAGAGTGACAAAAGCCAAAGCAGTTCTTGCTCCCTTGTCAAAGTTTATACCATCACCGATCACGCCGTTTTGCTTCAAGATCCCGGCGAGCATGTGGCCAAACTCGTCGTCGCCAAGCTTGCCGACAAAGGCAGATTTCCCGCCAAGTCTGGACACAGCGATGGCGACGTTGGCTGGGGCACCACCGGGTGCCTTCAAGAAACCAGGTGCTTCGGCGAGAGAGACGCCGGACACAGTCGGGACAAAGTCGATCAGCATCTCACCGAAGCTGACGATGAGGGATTTGTCAGAAACGCCATTGGACACTGTAGATGCCATTGCGGGCAGATTAGAAAGAGAAAATAAGAAGAAAATTGTTAGACAGAGAAAGAGAAAGCGTATGTAGAGGATTTGGAGAGAGGAGAAGGAGAAGAAGGCGACGGTATTTATAGGAGGAGGAACGGAGTTTAATGGTAATTAAAAATAATAATAAAGAAAATAAAATCCAGATTTATTTTTATCGATTTTTAGATAAATGGATAAATAATCATAACTCGGATAATTATTGGATAAATAATCCAGACTTGGAGTAAACCTTTTTAATAAATTGAAAAGGAATTCTAATTACAGTTTAACTCAGTAATTTTATACCATTGCAGTTTAAGATAAACTTGATTAGGTCATTTATCGAGTTTAATCTTATCTAGGTTTTTATCCTTAATGTTTGGAAAATGATTATGTTGATCATTTTTCTTTTATGTATTTATCTAGAAAAAGGATTATAAATTTTAAATAATTAATCAGAAGATTATCATTATCATTAGTATAAAAATCCTCCAATCCCTAAAAAAAAAAAAAGATTACTCTTAAGATTAATTTAGAAATAATTTTAGAGTTTGCATTCTCGTATTCTATTTTAACACCAAGAATTAAATAATATTCTGAAATTAGCAGGAAATTATAAAAATATAATTAATTTATTTCCTAAAGCAAGCTGTAAAAATGAATGCAAATGGCTTGAGTTGGAAATGCAGATCTGTTCTACACATGTGCATTTTCAGACAGCCCACTTCTTTGTATTTTGTTTTTGGTGCTCATTGTTTTATCCAAGTGGCCACCAACTCCAAATTTATTTTATTTTCGTTTTTTTTAAATATTATTTAACAATAAATAATTGACCTTCCCCTGCATAGCCAAAAACCAATTTTGGTCTACAATAAATAATTGGGCACAATTTCTTATATATAAATATTAAAAATTTCAAATATTATTTTTTTTAGAATGGGAATTCTCAGCTAACAGTCTTGTTTCTAAAGGAAGCATGGGAAAATCCCAACCACTACACAGCAAAGATTGAATATTACAATTTTGAAAATTAGAATAAAAGATATGATTGGTTTGGTTGGTGTTTTGTTATTTAAATCTTAGCTAACCTTATGATTAAAGCAATGTCACACACCAATTTAAAAAAAAAAAAATTATAATTTTATTAATGAAATTATGAAATAAGTCAAAATACTAAAATCGTCATACAGCATGAGGCTTAATATGATAATCATTTTATGACATGGCAAATACCATATGCTTATGTGTCTTTTTGCATATCTCCAAGTTTGTCTAATTCTTTATATTAATTATTTTATAGAATTGAAATTTTTTCTTCTTTTTATGCATTTGAGTCTTCCATCACTCCAAAATAATATTTAATTATTTTAATAATTTTTTTATAAAATATTAAAAGTTAAATTGAATGAGTTAATTTTTTATAAAATATTATTTTAATTTATAAAATTAATCCATGTGAGATAACAATGGGATTGAAAAATGCATTTTAAAATTAAAAATCTAATTCATGTAGGAAGCGAGGCCATTTATTGGCAACCGACAACGTCATGTCACATACACATATCTCTAAACGTTTTTGTCAAAATTCACAAATTAAATATTCATCACAAATCTTGAAATTAACTTGGTAAGAGTTCCAAATCATTTCCCACCAATCCAACCTAAACGGAAATGGGTTCATATATAATATCACGAACCTATTTTTCAATTTGAAGCTCTAATAGCATTAGCTACCAACTCTTCCAATCTCCTTCCCATGGAACCGGACCCACCTTAAAATATCAGCGTAGGATGAAATACGGAGTTTATCATCGTAGGTTAGATTATGAGTTTGGTCATCTACGATGCAAACTCTCTCCAATTAATCTCTTTACCTCTAAAGGCAAATGAGAATTAATTGAATTCGTGAATTGGTAGACAAATTATCGGTTTTGTTATAAAAATAACATAAATGAGCCGAGCCGTACCGCAGGACTCTCCTGCAATTAATGTTTCTGTATATTGTGATTACTGTTATTTATATTTTGAAATTTTATTTATCAAATCTAATTGTTTTGATAATTTCTGAATTATTATTGTTATTATTTTTTAAAGAGCGCAACCAATAACTAAAATTCAAATATCTCCTTATCCTTATTAAATTATAAATATGTGTATATCATATTTACTAATTTTTCGGTTCAAATTGTAATTTATGCTATTATTTCTTCGTAATATCTCCATCATTTTAGTTAAATTTAACTTTTCGAATTTTGAAATATGGTATCTTTGAATTTTAATTGTTTTAATTAAATTGATAAGTTGAGGAGAATAATTATTCTTATTGTGTAATTCTTAATATTATTTCAACTTATGTAAATAAAAAAAATAATATTATAAAAAATAAATAAGAGAATGTTATGGATCTGAATTTGGTCAGAGAAAAGTTTTGGATTTCACGTGCCGAAATAAGAGAAGAAGTAGTTCACGTGCCGCTTCCGAGAACTTGCGTGACAACAGCACACAATTTCAGATGCAAAAATGCCTGGCTCTGTGGCTCACGGCCACGGATGGCGGTACCTTGTATTTATATATTTTGTCTATTATTTTATAATTGTTTTTTTCAATTAATAATTAAATATCATATGCTGCAAATACTCCTGATTTAAATTGATGAAACTTCAACTATAGAGTTTATATATTCCAAAGATTTACTAAATTCTTTAGTTTGGTTGAAATGAAAATTAAAATAGACTCATTTTCAAAAATAAATAATAATAACTGGTTTTTTATTTAATTTGCATGATAAAATAATTTGTCTGAATCATTTTTTTTTTCAATAAAAGATTAGTAAATTTTTACTTTATAAAGCCATGATGGGCAATATTGCCTTTTTTTTCAAATATTCTTCAACATAAGGCTTTATTTGGGAGGAAGGAAAGTGAGACTAAAATATAAAGATGGAAAGTATTTTTTGCAACTATAATGACCAGGTACATTGGAAGTATGAAATATGAATATATAATCTAAATTTTCCCTCTAGTTTCTTTCCTCTCACCTTCCACCCTCCAAAGTCCAAACAAAGCCTAAAGTGTTTTTGGGGTTGAACTTTGAAGTCAAATTTCTAGGTGTCTGTATTGTAGCTTGTTAGTATATTTTATGTGGTGATAATAATAAATTAAAAAAAAGTACATTTCCTTTATTCCATTGGATGCATTTTAAAATTTTATCTTTTTCGAACTAATTCTAAAAGTACAAAATCCATCAAGAGAGGAAGATCCTTTTGCCTAAGTTATATTATATTTTATTTAAAATTTCATAAATAGAATGCAATAAAATTTAGAAGTGCCTTTTAGAGAGCTAAAAGAATTTTAAAGTTAAATGTGTTTGCTCAGTGCCAATTCCAAGATAAGTGATCTCTTGAGAAATTTTCATTTTACATGCGGATGCGGATCTTACCGATCCAATAAGAGATGAAGCTGACTTAATAAAAAACGAACAATTTGTATATACACAGATTACTGAAACTGAATCAAATGGGTTTATACTTAAAGTTGTATATACACAGATTTACCATTGGATTATGTCTGGACTCGGTGCCTGCTGCAGGCCAGACAAGCCTGAAGATTAGAAACTCATTTGTTAACGAGCTTTTTTAACTCGGTCTGTTTTGGTACCGAACCCGCACGGGCCAGGCCAGGCTGGGCTGCTCGTTTTGACGGTACAGTCTGTGCAGCTTTGATAATTATTTAGAGGCAGCAAAAGGGGAAAAGATTTCATTAATTAGATAAATAATCATATTTAGAATACATTTTCTTAAGATAATCTTGATTTTCATTGTCAATTTTATTATTATCATTCCAACCAGTTATTCTATCTCCAGAATCTGATTCACTTGCAGATAAGTCTTCGTCTTCGAAACTATCTTCAATTTCTGATAGTTCTCCATCAGTGGAATCAACTTCTGTCTCTGAAACAGCTGGAGAAATTCCATAGAAAGACAAGTTATTGTTTTTGTTCTTGGGTTTCCCGGATTCCTTGAAGTCATTACTTGAACTGTTCAAGATGGAAAGGGGATTCCTATTATTTGGATCACCATAAAGTGCAATGTGCCTGTAGTAGAGCTCTAGTTCCTTTTCTGCAATAGCTATGAATCGCCTCACAGACTCCAGTGACTGCTCGTACTTCGACTTTTCCAATGCCTGCAAAAGAAACAAAGGGTTAATCTCTTCCCTGCAAGACAAGTTTGCAGAGGTGTATCATAAAAATAAAATAATATAGGATCAGCATCATTAACAGATAGAAGAGCAATATCAATGGCGAGAGAACAGGCCAGACAGACAAGTTTCTCCTTTTACATTAAAAAAAAAGACAGAAAGAAAAAGCAATCTGCCAAAACGTATGCAAAAAGAACCCATTGCATAGGCATATGTTCTTTCTCCTAGCTACAATAATGTCAGCATACTAATTAAATAACGAAACCAGAAACCATAACTGAAAAAAGAAAGCAACATGAGAATTAGATGCGCTATTTTTTTACGAATAAAATCATGCAACTGCTTTGGCAGGTCAAGAAAAAAACTTAATCAGTAAAATGCTTTCTTGTTTCTTTAACACAGTTCAACATTTTGCAACATCTTTCCACTGTAGAGAATATATTGTTTCTTCAATATCAACTAATCCAGATCCCTGGTGCAATGGGCTCTGAACATCTCTCTAAGAATCAAAAGAAATACAAGCCATAACTCCGTACGACAAATTTGGCAGGCAAAAAGGAAGAGAAGAAAGCTAAATCTCAGAAAACTGTTTACTTTGTACCCAGGCCGGATGAATCTTAATCATGATACCAGGATATTTTTGGTGAGCTATAATGGAAGAGAATTTAATGTAATCAAATACATTTCTATTGCAATGTTTTACACTAGAAATGCATTTGATAACGTTACATTATATTTCATTATCTGCTACCGAATATAGCTAAGTTCATTACGTGTTCTAGCAGTCGAAAATTAGAATAAGTAACTTTATGATTAGTAGGAAAAAGTCATACAAGGATTAACCCAAATTAGCATATTCGGTTTCTGGTTTATTTTAAATAGTTGGCTGCTAAGAGCATAAGATTTACATCAGTATTCTTAGATCTCAGAATTTGAGAGATCTCTCAAATGCCTTCTATAAACCCAGCACATTTGGCAGAGACATCTTAAGAACTAATTTAATTGGTAAGTAAACGATGGGAGACTCCCACTGGCAGATCCAAGGCTCATAGCAGAAGATGCAGATTTGCCATACACAGATAAAGATATTTATGCAGATAAATTGATGTAAACAATAGATTGGTTTAATCAGTTTTCACCTTTAAATTAATATTTGGCTACCAAAAAAAAAAAATTGCTGGAAAACTAATCACTCACAACATGGTCCTCTTCAAAATTTAGCTGGATCTCTATTTGAAAGGTCAAAGAATATTTAAGTTTCAGAAGAAGGGAAAAGATGGACAGAACTAGGAGGATGTAGGGTGAAGTAGTGAAAAAGGATTCGACAATTCTAAATCTTTCTGCAGATGTAATAGTAAACTGGCGGTACTGAGCAAAAACATCCATACAGCCAACCCCAGTGAAATCATGATAAAGTACTGTATTTCCTCTCAGAATTCTTTTTAATCTTCTGTAGAAAGTACGACTAACTGTGGGATTGAAAAGTCAAGAATTAGCGTGTAGTGTCCAAGTCAGGCTGTATCCTCATTTGCATCTAGGGAAGGACCATAATCAATACCTAATTATGTCTGGTGTGATCCAATATAAGAAGAAAGAGTTTAAATCTTAGGTTGAAACCCAAGACTAATTTGCTAAAATTGATGCAGCAGCAGCAGGCCAGCAGCTATTAATAAATCTGCAGCTATTATTTTCTAGCCCTAATACTTCCACAAGTGATCATACATGGAACACAAGCTTCTTGAATACAAAAAGCAGTATTCAGTACAAATAAGTTGTCTCATGAAAGAATGATGTTTATTCTAATTGTTGTCCAACATTATTCCTTTTGCACCTCACCATCGAAAGTTTTTTGTCTAATCCTTAGGCCTATGCTCTAGGATCCCTCCATGCCTTGGCGTGCTTGCACTTTTAATAACTAAGCTCACATAGCATACTATTTTATTAACCTGACTAGCCCTTAAGAGAAACATAGAATGAGAAAGAGGTGATAATCTAGAGAGTATGAAGTTCAAAAGGCACAAAGTACCAAAACACTTTGGTTCTAAAACAAAAGTTCACTGAATCAGAATAATATTGAAACTGATGCCAGAGATATCCATGTAACTGCTAGTATGAGAATGAGAATGAAGATGAGGATAGTAATGAAGCCTTTATTTGAGGACATTCCCAGTGTTAAACAAGTTACAGTTTCATGATATTTTCATCCTAACATGAAATGGGATGAACACTATCAATACTTGAAAAAAAGAAATTATTAGACAGTTCGACAATGTTGGAAGCCAGGATACGCACCCTTTTTTTTGAAAGTGTATCTATTGGCGACATGACTTTTGGCTGCACGTAATTCTTCCCTCGATAAAATATAACAGTGTCATCTCCAATAAAATGAATGGGGAGCCCACCACTTAACTTGGCAATTTCCTGAGCATATTCATGTAATTGGCCAGGTTTGCAATGCTTGCATATTACCTTTACAGTCTCATGTTTCTTCCAATGCATATGCATATTAAGAATGACACCCCCGAATACTCCTCTTCTGCCAATCGGTACATAATTGGACTTTTTCTGGCCCATCTTTTTCACAAAAAAACGTTCCTCACCTGTAAGATCATGTGGTTTGACCTCGGGACCCTGAACTTTGGGAACTTCATACCGCTTAAGTCTTTCAATCAACGCGGCTTCCTTGATTTTGGCCTGTAAGTTTAAGCAAAGTAATGAATACTGAATCTCTAAAAACAATTGAATTTTAGAAAAAAAAAATGAAAAATTCTTGGTTGGCCTCATGGGGGAGAAACAAAAATTTTTTGTCGGCCTGATGGGGGAAAAACATTGAAATTTCTCCTCTGGTCTCATAGAAAAACAGAGACTAATAACGAGAAAAAAATATGAACAGTACAATACATCAAGTATTTGAGATATATCGACAATCACAATTTAGTAGGATAAGTTTCAGAAATTACTATCCCATCCATATTTTGGTCAAATAATAATAATTTGATTTGGACCAGTAACTCCTGCTAGTAACTTCAACAAAGATGATTTGGCATATTAGTAATCTATATAATTCCAATACGCCTCGTCCTAGACATTTACTTGATCCGAGAAAGGACACTAGCAAAATATACCATGAAAAGTAATATTTTATGAAATACTAACTAAACGAATTTACAACCAATATTGTTCTTTACAGAGAAAAGGAAAATTATTATAATGCCATAAGACTATCTCCTCCACATTCATCTTCTTGAAAAAAAAAAAAGATTTGAAAGCATGAAGCAACTTGTTGGAGAATGTGGAGTAGTGAAGAACAGAAAGAAAACTTTTGGTTCATTCTTCAATTTATTAATGAACAAATTTTCAAAATGGCTTGTTCTTGTTTTGATAAAAATCCAGAATAAACTATCTTGTTTTCACATTGCAATTAAAGCCAAACCTCCAATAAAAGTTATCAATACCGCTTCCTCAAGAAAAACCTCTGCAGATAAATAATTTCCCTAGCGCAAACATAAGTCTTCTCCTTTAGCTTCAACAACTCCTCATATTGATTTCTTCTAATTCAGTGCCAACTCAGACTCTTTTCTTTCGTGTGGCGTCTAATCTATGGAAACAGTTTTCTTTAATTCCTTAAAACATAAAACGCACCTTTCTCCATTTCTACAACATTAAATCCAGCTTCTAATCAGTAAGTAATAAAAGTTGACTTAAAACATAGGAGAGAGTATAAATCACTAGAGAAAGAGCTCCTCAACTTGCAAAAGAGAGAAGAGTATTGGAAGTTGATTAATCAATTGAAAACTAAAAGTGACAGTGAAAGTTTGGAACTTTAACAAAAAATTAACCTTCTTTAACATCAAACAATATGAAAATAACTTCCTAGTCAGGTAGCTTTAATCTGCATAAACTCCACAGTCATCAAGGAAAAGAGAAGAACTAATGTCACAGCAAAGAAAAATGCTTCGAGAAATTTCATTCATGACCTTTGAAAAAATATTTTAGAGCATTGATAGAAAGGACTATGTAGTCAAGTTTTAAAATAGCATTGAAATTCAATATCGAACAGATATAAGGAAAAAGAATCAGTCAGAAATAAACACACCCTTTCAAGCTTGAACTTAATTCTTTCTTCTGCATTTGCAAATTTCTGCTTCCTGTTCCTCTTGACAGTGAGTCTGCGAGGATCCCTCTTATTAGCAGCTTTTCGTTTCTGCTTCTCTCTCTTTCTCTGCATTTTCAGCCTCTTCTTTGTCTGCCACTTCTCCTTCTTTGGAGGATCAACCTCATGAATTTCAAACTTAGGTTTCCCCTCTGATATCACTAGGTTTACATTACCGTGGCTCAAATTTCGAAATACCAATGATGGGTTTGGTATATTTAATTGACTAATGACTCTTGATTGTGAGAAAACTGATTCTGCGTTATCAAAAATTCGCCTTTTAGGCCAAAAGGAAAAAAAAAAAAATTAATTACCCAACATTTAAGGATAATTTTTTTCTTAAAGTTAGAAGCTATAAAACAACTGGGAATTCAATAAAAACATGAATCTGAATACTGTTAGAGACGAAAAAAAAAAGAAAAAAACAGAAAAACCTGAAAGTGAAGGGATTGATAGATGATGATGGCTTGACAAGGGAAGAAGCCTTTCTCAGGCTACGAAACAGAGCTCCTGCCATTCCAATATGAGTAAGAACCAACAAAAAAAAAAGGGGGACTCAGAATTCAAACCCAATATTGAAACTGTAGCATTCGCTGTGAAGTGGTGATCGTGAAAGGGAAGCGATTCAAGTGAAAATCAAGACAGCTGTTTCAGCCGCCAAAGGGCAAAGAAACCCCCGTTTCCCTCCCAAATCCGTCTAATATACGACATCGTTTAGGAGTTAGGACCAAAACCTATTTAATTGAGACCCGACCCGAGATGTCATTCAGTTGAGATTTTATATGCGCGGGCAGTTGCAGCCACCAAAATCCTCCTACACAAAGCAGAGATTGAGCCTTCATTCTGGTTCTTTAACAAAGGCCTGTTTTTTTTCTTTGAAGAGGATTGGGTATGGTCTTGCAACTTACATTCTTCTTCTGTAACTGTATTTGATGTTAATTCCTCTCTTTTTTCTTTTATTTTCCTTTCTTGGTTTAGTGTTTTCACGTTGGGAACAAGTGTCTTTGTCTTTATTTTTTAAATTCACATTTTATAGTTAATTTCTAATTTCATTCTTTCACCTTTCTGGGTTTTCTTGGGAACACTTGAAAGTTTTGTCTTTCGGAACATATAATCCTTTTTGTTCTCTTTAACTTTCGCATTATAGTGAATTATGTATTTTCTTTTTGTTTGCAGTTATTACTGTTGTTTGGAAAGATGAAGAAGATGATAGCTCTAGGGTTTGAGGGTTCGGCTAACAAGATTGGGGTTGGAATTGTGACTTTAGATGGTACAATTTTATCAAACCCTCGTCACACTTACATTACACCTCCGGGTCAAGGATTTTTACCGCGTGAAACCGCACAGCATCATTTACAACATGTCCTTCCGTTGGTTAAATCTGCTTTAGAAACTGCCCAAATAACCCCTGATGAAATTGATTGTATTTGTTATACAAAAGGCCCTGGCATGGGAGCACCACTGCAAGTTTCTGCTATTGTTGTTAGGGTTCTTTCACAGCTGTGGAAAAAACCCATTGTTGCTGTCAATCATTGTGTTGCTCACATTGAGATGGGTAGGATTGTTACTGGAGCAGTTGACCCTGTTGTCTTGTATGTTAGTGGTGGCAATACTCAGGTTATTGCTTATAGTGAAGGGCGGTATCGAATCTTTGGTGAAACTATTGATATTGCTGTTGGGAATTGCTTGGATAGGTTTGCTAGGGTTTTGCAGCTCTCTAATGACCCAGCCCCTGGATATAATATTGAGCAGGTATTATTTGAAGTTGGATGTAGTTTATCAAACATGGTTGACTGGCAGTTGTTTAACCAAACTCGTGTTACCTTATATTTGAAGTGATTATAAGAGGCTGTCAATGAGAATGGAATTCCTCTTTGTGTTTTTAAAAACAATTAGTTCAGCTGTTTCATCACTTTCTTCTGGGTTTTATCAATTTTCCTTATTTCCATTAAATCATTCTTTTCACCTTATCAATGATTTTTTTCTTAAAGAAAACAAAGGCTTTACTGAATCTCTAGTTCAATAGTGGATTTGGTAAAGTGTTCTAGGCAATCACTTGATTAGAGCTAAAGTATATTCTATAACTATTGTTGTTGTGCCAGCTTAACTTGAATTATATTGTGAAGTGCTTCCATGTTCATTTGCTTGATATTCTTCTTAACCAGCTTGCTAAGAAAGGAGAACAATTTATAGACCTTCCTTATGTTGTCAAAGGGATGGATGTTTCTTTTAGTGGAATATTGAGCTTTATTGAAGCTACTGCAGAGGAGAAGCTTAAGAATAATGAATGTACTCCTGCAGATTTGTGCTACTCCCTACAGGTAAATTGTTTTCATTGCCTGCATGTCTTAGAGGCAAACACGTGGTGTTAATTGTGAATGATTTTTCTTATGCTAAAATTATAAGTTATATAAGATAAAACTGGGGCGGCATATCTAACTTATCATGACGTATTTAATGTGTTCAAAACATGATATCTTGCAGGAAACACTGTTTGCTATGCTTGTGGAAATCACAGAACGAGCAATGGCGCATTGCGACAAGAAAGACATTCTTATTGTTGGTGGTGTCGGATGCAATGAGCGGTTGCAAGAAATGATGAAAATAATGTGCTCTGAGCGGGGTGGAACTCTGTATGCAACTGATGACAGGTATTGCATTGACAATGGGGCAATGATTGCATATACTGGTCTCATAGCTTTTGCTCACGGTACGACAACACCTCTAGAGGAATCCACTTTCACCCAGAGATTCCGAACTGATGAAGTGCATGCAATATGGAGAGAGAAAGAGTCAGTGTGAAAAGTGTAAGCGTATAGTGCCTCAACCAAGCAAATCTAAGGTATGCCCTTTTTCATGTTGCTAGAAATAAGATATCTGATGAATTCACTATTTTTTTTAAAAAAAAAAATTAAACATAATGTGAACTGGTTGCCTACTTTTTGAAAGGTGTCATTAATTGGAAGTACCTGTTAAAAAAAGAAACCCTGGAAAATAAGGGACATGTGCAGGTAGTATATTGAATTTATATTAGAATTACAAGTTCTTAAAAAAGAGAAGCATTTAAAAGTTCAAATATTAAATAGAATACAAGTCCCATATGATTATACGTCTTAGTTATCCAGTTACCCATTTAGTTAGCCCCTGAAGATCATTTAAGGTCACAAGCTTTTTTGAATTTTTTTTTTTTGAGAGGTTAGATAGATAACCAAACTGCCATGCAGTACATACAACAAATGTAATGAGAACGGTAAGAAAAAACACAACACGACAACTCGCAATTGGATTCATAGCCAAGAAAATCTGGTAAACTAGGTCTTGCTTGTTTCTTGAATGCTTTTGAATCATAAGGTAATCAAATATTTCTAAAGAACACAACTTGAGTGATCTCTAGGAATTGGAGGTGTCTGAGCCTTGGTTTGATGTTGCTGTTATTGCTTTGTTCTGTGCTCTACTTTCACTATTATGGTGTGTTTGTGAAAGAAACAAAAGGATTTCAAGGGATTAGTGCAAAGTAGTGTGCCAAAGGGAAAGCTCTAGCTTCTAAATGTGTCTAGGCTTAACTAGCAAAGCCAGCATGTTCTCTTACAGAATATTGGTGGTTCTGTAATACCTTATATGGTAATTACACCTTATGTTTTTATCCCATCTTCATGAAAATTTTGTTGAAATTAGTAGTATATTGACCAATTCTTCGTGTATCTTACTTTTACAGGTTTAAGCACTTGACCAGCTTGGGAGGTCAAAAATCAATATCAACCCACTACATTGATTTGTATTATGAAGCTAGCTCTGTAAGACAAGTTTAAAACTAATTTATTAAATGAGAAATTGTTACATTAAACTTCATTTGTATAGAAATTTCCTGGGATTTCTCTGAATCCATGCTTGCGTTTGTTGATGTTTATGTCTTGGGCCGCGTATGGTTGAGAGGATGAGAAGTAGGAAGGAAATGAATATGAACTTCTAATGTTTATATTCTTTCCTTTTCCTATCGCTTTCGCATGTACCAAACATTATACAAATAGAATTTACATCCAAAATGTGAAACATTAAAGATATAGTAAAGTAAATATATTGCATCAAAAGGATTAGACAGAATAGCTGGGGAAAACAAAATTATGCTTTACCATCTCATGTCTCTTTTCCTTCTCTTTATTACAGTTTCTTTCGTGTTTCAATCACTTTCTCGTCTACCAAACATTACACAAATAGAATCAGACACTCAAAATATTTTTAGATTTTAGTATAACAAAATTTTCAACTAAAATTAGGAGAAAAATAAAAAGGTAAGAGAGGAAATTGAACACTGAAGCATGTGTTTATGATATTTTCTAAAGTTTAAATGAAGGTCAAAAGTGCAAATAATATATGATTTGATTGGTCTTCTTATTTATACGAAAAGTGAAAAATATTGAATTTAGCTCTTTACGATCGGAAATATTTTTATTAATTTGATGAGTTTACGTGTTAATACTGCCATAATCACATAATTAATTCATAAATGCTTGTTACAGTTACTGCTTAGAAAATTTTTTGACACTCTCTTCATATTGATTTTAAAGTAATTTATTTTTCAGACAAGCGTCTGTATTTAGTATTTCTCAAATTAATGTAATCTAAACAGAGTTCTATCAAATTTAATTTATTTAAATTTTGAAATAATTCAATTTGGAGAGTTCAAAAATAAGATATTTCGATTTAATTTTCAAACTCCAATTGTGTGCATAATAATATCATGGATGGAAAAGACGACTCAAAACCGAACCCGAATGGATATTTTTAATTTGGTCATTTTGAACCATCACGGGCACCCAAAACGTGGCGCAAAACAAGTGGACATTCGCAATCATCTAATTGTAGACTCGTATCTATATTATCATCTCTCCCCAAAGTTCAGAACTAGCCTCTCCGGTCTCTCTCTGTCGCTCACCCAGTGTTTGCTAATTCTGATCTTTGGATCAAGTAAAGCACAAATCTTTTCAATATTTCAACTTTTACCCGTTGGTTTATCTCTCTATTGCATTTGACCGCTATACTTTATTTTGGTCTTTCCATGCTCAATCAATCTAATATGGATGATAAGTGTAGGTTCATAGCTCTGGCTTTTAACTTTATTTGATTAGTCTATTTTACGCTTTTTTTTTATGTTTTTCTTTCTGCTTCCTTTTGTAGTGGCAATCAGTTTTAATATTTCGGAGCTTTTGAATAGTTTAGTTTGCATGTTTGATGGTTTTAGCTGCTTGCTTTTGTTTGGATTTGGATTTAGATGCAGCTCTTTTGGTTTTTCTTTAGTATGTGTTGTTGTTAGGCCTTTTGGCCGCTAACTGTCTGATAAATTACTTAGTAAGTGAGGTGAGAAATTGCAATTTGTTGTTTATTGATATATTCTTATTTATGTATATATGGTCTGAATTTGCTGCAAAAGAGATCAGATAAAAATGGAAGGAGATAGGATTTTTGTTGAGTTGTTTCTAAGAAATATAGAGGCGAAAGACTTATTATCCCTATAGGATTAAATCCCTCTTTGAAAATAGGATTCTTCTTTTTAAGATTATAAAAAATGAAATGGAAATTTTCCAATTTTTATTTACTCGGTTTTAGCTATAACGTTAATAGGCATGTAATTTCTTCTACCCTTGTGGACCTTTGAGCTAAACTTTTAAATATGGGATGTAATTTTTAAGGGTTTCATATGTAATGGTAAATGTTGCTTTGTGGCAGTGGATTTAGATGAAGGAGTTGGAACAGGTGAGAGCTCTGCAGGACATGAGTTGGTTGTACAGGAAGGTGATATAGTTATGCAAGAAGGTGATTCAATTGTAGAACCACACGAAGGTATGGAATTTGAATCTGAAGATGCTGCCAAGATATTTTATGATGACTATGCTCGTCAGGTAGGATTTGTCATGCGAGTGATGTCTTGTCGTCGTTCTGAAAGAGATGGAAGAATTCTTGCTCGAAGACTGGGTTGTAATAAGGAGGGATATTGTGTTAGCATTAGAGGCAAATTTGGGAATGTTCGAAAGCCACGACCTAGTACAAGAGAAGGTTGTAAGGCAATGATTCATGTTAAGTTTGACAAATCTGGAAAGTGGGTGATTACAAAATTTGTCAAGGACCATAATCATCCACTTGTAGTGGCTCCTCGTGAAGCTCGACAAACAATGGTGAGTTCTTTCCTGTGTTATTTACATTTGATTTTCTTTCTAGTTTACCTTTTCTTTTTTGTTTTAACTTCATCACATAATAAAGCTTGGAAAGCTTGGAATTTTAGTTTTATGTCCTTCAGCCTTAATCCACTGTATTCCAAATATTAGGCCGCTCAAAACTATTAAGTCTTTTAATGGAATGATGTGACCATGTATCATACAGAAGGATAAGAGATGTTGGCAATAGAAATTGGTGATCAGTTCAAGAAAAATATGAGTGGTATACATGCTGCTGAGTGCTGAAAGAACAATTGAAATGGCTTTACAAGCCTGTTATTTTAATGGAATCTGCAATGACTGAAAGACTTGCTATTTCACTTGTGCCATGTGCTGGGTTCTTAAACAGTAATGACCGCATTCCCTTCCATAGTCACACCCACACACACACACACACATGTTAGAGCCTGAATGGAAGTTTTCCAAAGTCCAGATTTTAGAAATATGAGAGGCATTTTTTAAGATCTCAAGAATTGGATGACAAAAATGGCATTAAAGATGATTCATCTTGCATACAGATTCTCTGCAAAAGCGAAGTTTTAATGTGTATCCATACATTTGTGTATAAATGGTTTCTATTTGAGGACTTCGTGTTCAGGATGCTAAACAAGAAGGTATGATAATGTGTTGATATGAAGAGCTTGGTGCTAAAATAATAGGCTATACAGAGAAATAGTTGAATATGGCATTTACAATCAGCACTATGTTAACGCACTTTATTTTCTTCAAACAAAGCCATGAAATAATGGTTCTGATCCAGGAGCTTAAGTTTCAGAATTTCCAGGAAGCTTACTATAATGTGTCACAGTTCAAGTTACTGTAGCAATTTTCAAATGAGGGTTTATTTTATATTGCATTTAAGTTAGCCTTATTCTGAGTAATCAAGTCCTTTTTCAATTAGGGTTTACTGTTTAGAAGTTTATTCTAGTATGATGTTTGTATTTCAGCTATTCGATTTAGGTTAAAAATCTTGTTTCAGTTAGATTAGATACACATAAATAGGGCTGTAACATTTTGCTTAGAGGCGGATTTGAGATTTCAGAATTTTGTGTAACAAAAGAAACTGTTTATTGGTCTTTATTTTCCTGGTTGTGTCAGCAGAAGATTCAGCCCCTTTTTGGTTTAATTGTGTTCCATTAATTCACTCTTTTCAACACTTTGTTGTCAACTTGACAACCTAATTAGGGTTAGGGTTATTTTTGCTACATCAGATTCCTTGGGGATTCTTTGCAAATTAGTAACCTAAAATTATTATTACAACAAGGCTTTTTTTAGTCAAGATCTTTAATCAATCTAGAATTGATTCTGAAGAGTAACGTCAAATGATTGAAGTGCTTACCGAGTGAAGAATGTTGTTACCCGGTTATGTGGGAGCCTGGAAGTGAGAATTTGAGTATTAATATTCAGTAGTTTTGCATGAACTGACTGTCTTTTAGACTTCGAGTTCAAAAGTTTTAGTTTCACAACAAAAGATTGCAGTATACATCGTCTTTTTGCATAACTGGAAGGGACAGCATTTAATCTCTCCAAATTTTTTTATGTGAATTGGATTTTCTAGACTTCTTATCATTGTGAAGGTTTAACTTGTTCATGGATTAAATAACTTTATGGTTTTCTATCACGCTCCTTAACTCGTATAACTTTTTATCTTTCTTTCTTGTAATATCTGTATTCTATGTCCATTTATCTTGTGATTGATGATCTCAAGCAGGAGAACTTTCATACCATTACACTGTTGCGTTTTTCAAACTAATAACAATGAGATAAATTTCTGTTCTGATCTATCTTCGATTGTGTCTTTCGCTGTGTAGGATGAAAAGGACAAGAGAATTCAAGAACTAACAATGGAACTTCGGAATAAGAAGCGGTTGTGCGCCACATATCAAGGCCAGCTAACTGCATTTATGAAAATTGTTGAAGAGCATAGTGAGCAGCTATCCAAGAAAGTTCAAAATGTAGTGAGAAATCTTAAGGAATTCGAGTCTATAGAACAAGAGCTTCTGCAGCATAGATAATCTCCAACATGCTTCAAGTTGCTCTGTTCAGTTGTGCAATATTTTTACCTTTTCTTTTTTTCCCCCTTTTACACGGTTGAAAAGAAGAAAATTAGCCATACTAATTAGAAATGTAATTATAGGATAGTTTCTTGTTTCCTGAATTGTAATTAATGTTAGCACAACGAAAGGGAGATGATTGAGAATCAGAATCAAGTTGGATAATTATATCATTTGAAACACTAATGGAGGCTTGGATTTGCAGCTGCCATTCAGGGTTGCCACCGTTTTGTCCTAAGGTAAGAAGTGGCATAGTTATACTCTTTGAACACATGTCGGACACTTTATAATTATACTCCTTGAACACGTGTCGGACACTTTAAAAAACGCGTAGTTTATTTTAGTAATCTAAGGACGTATATGAGACAAAGGACATCTTATAGATACATTTGAAAGTTCTATAAGAATGAATGAAAGAATGAAAATCTCTACCTTATGATCTACAATTTGTGAAGTATTTTATATCTATTATTATCGAATTCAAGAACTAATTCACAACCTTAATTTGAAATTAGTCAACAATATTTATTAAACAAATCAAAATATAAAATATCGTTAAAGATTAATTTAATCTCCTTTAAAGGTATTGAAATTACCTAATTATATTAAACAAGCCAAAGATTATGTTTTGAGAATTTAACCAACTATGTGGAAATATTTTTTATTTTATATTTATTTCTTGTTATAAGAAATTGTTTCTTTATTTGAATTTATTAAAATATTATACCTATTTAAACCTTTTTTTTTTAAATTATCGTGTCTCATGTCAATGCATATGCCTATGCAACCTAGGAAAAAATACATTTGCAGTTGTGAGCTTTACAATTATACAAAACCCAGCTTGGTTCGGCTAGTTTATTAATGAGCCAAGCCTAAACTAATCGAAACTCAGTTAAACTCAAACTCGTTTGCATCCCTAGTACAAACCAGACCTGGCCATAGTTTGGCTGCAGTAATAAACACAATTTAACAATAAGTAAGTCAACAAAAAGATTAAAAAAGTGTAAATTTTCATTTAAACTACTTGAGATTTCAAACAGTTTGATAAAGATCTTGTTGACATTTCCCCTGAAGTAGCAAGGATCCAGGACAAACTATGTCATCGAATTATCCACAGCCGAAACAAGTCTCACAAATTCCCTGGCTATATATACACTAAGCTGCATCAGTTTACCAAATCTTTGAGCAATGCAGGTAAGAGGGAGAGAAAAACAAAACAAAAGAAGCTCAAACTGAACATTAATGGTGCACATATTGAAAGCCTAGCTCTTGAGGACACATTCTACCTTCAAAGACTTCCGGCAAACATAAAATGTAGTTGTCTAGGGTTTTGCAGTTTGTTTCTCCCAAGAGCCCAACTTTCTCGCTGTTGATTTAGAAAACGTTCAACAGGAGAGCACCATTTCCGCTCCGAGGGATTTTCTTGGCCTGAGGAAGCTATGGCTCGTGAGGACTTTATGAAGGAGAAAGACGTAGTTGCTGTCAGTTTTCAAGAGATGGGTCAGGGAGTTTTCTACTGTTTGCTGATGAAGAAGATTCAACTAACAAAAGAGAGGCCACAATGACCGAGATGGGCCATAGTAGGAAATCTTAAAGAATTTGAGTCTATAGAACTGGAATTTCTGCGTCATAGATTTTCTTTTTTCGGTATAAGAATATAATTAGGAGGTGTAATCTCCATTTGGACTATTATTTTTACTTTTATGGAGTTTAGATTTCTTACTACCAAAATCAACACATTGATCGTACTAATTACAAATGTAACCGTAGTATAGTTTACTCTTCCCTAAATTGTAATTAATTTGAGCACAACAAGAGGGAGAGAATGAGAATCAATACGAATTGTACTATTCATATCGAATCTAAGAGAAATTGATACGAATCTTAGGGATGAATCGGAAGCTAATCATACCAATCTGTGGCAAATCACACGAATCAGAATGAATCGAAAAAAAAAATCAACAATTCAGCTGAATCTAGCACATGCAAACCCATTCCTAAAAGGAGTAGGAGATTAAACTTCACATATATTAGAAAAAGTTAAACGACGCAAAGTCAGAAAAACAGAACAACAGTACCTGGTTGACGTTTGTTGTTTTTCTTTTCTTTTCTTTTTTTTATGAATTTATGAAATACTTGCATCTTAATGTGAAGCTATGGATAAAAAATCGAACTTGGTTCGGCTAGTTTACTGACACATTTGCGGAATAAAAACAAAACATAGCAGCAGTTCGGCGGTGGCAGTAAATAAAATTTAATAAGAATCTTGCTAATATTGCTCCTGAAGTTCTAAGGTTTCAGGACAAACTATGTCATCAGGTTATCCACAGTTGAGACAGGTATTACAAATTCTCTTGCTATGCATAAACGAAGCTGCATTTGGTGGTTAAAGCTATAGCAGAATGGATATGACAAATAACATGAGCTATGAAGGTAAGCGAGCAAAAAATGAAAAAAGCTCAAACTCAAATCATTAGTTCCCATACTGAGGGCCTAGCTCTTGAGGAGACATCCTACCTTCAAAGACATCCAGCAAATAAGGAATATGCTGCCGGTGTTTGTCCACATACTTTTCCAAGAAGCGTTTGTCAGTTAATTGCAACATAGTATTGAAATTGATATTCTTCTTCAGTACACCTTTCAACTTCAAAGTCTTAATAACTGAACCCCTGGGAATGGTTCTCTGCTTTAAACTGTAACGAAGAAGGTAAGGACGTGCAGCAATTTCCGAAGGCTTCATATCCATCACATTAACAAGAAAATCCATAACATCAATTATTTTCGTCTCTGATAAATTCATGCATTGAGGATCCTTTTTGAAAGCAAACATTATCTCATCTTTAGACCAACCACATCTTCCATAAACCTCAACTCTATGTTGCCAATTTGATTCAGAGAACTGGATCATTGAAGCAAGAGCATGGATAAACTTCGTTTCTGTTGGGCAGAATCCCATATCAATAAGCTTTTTGATTTTAACACGGAACTTGTCAACATTGCAGCATAGCAAAGGAGTATGATACATCAATAAAAGCTTGATAATGGATTGAGGCATTCCAATTTCTCTCAAGACCAATAAATTACAAGCACTAACCTTTTCCACATTCTTTTTAAAAATTCTGGATGGCGTACACATAGCTTTAATGACCATGTCATTGTCAAATTGCAGAGCACTCATGAGGAATTTATAGACAGGAATAATTTGATTGCTTAAGCTACTGTGCAATACTAGTGGATTTGAAGATATGAGTTTTGCAAGGTTTGGACCAGTAATCCCAACAGAAGAGAAAAACTTAAGCTTGGGGGAAATAGTTTTCTCAGGATTAGACAAAAGAATCCTCGGTTCTAACTTGATAATTTTGCTTATTTCGGATTTAGAGAAACCATGTGTATTAAGAAGAGAAAGGAAAGAGTATGGTCTTTCCAAGGTTTGAAATTTCACTTTCTTGGAAGCAGAATGAGCAGCCTCCGGTGACAGCCCACATGAATTTATGAGGTAAGACACTGTAAAAGAGGTTTCTTTTGTGATATGGTTATCTGATGAGAAAGATCTGGTAATAACAACAGACGAACAGTGAAGAAACCGCAAATCACAAAAATTTCTCAGAGAGGGAGACAGAAATTGTGTTGATTTATTGTGTAGTGAACGAGACATAACCGAAAAGCACGGAAATTAGCAAGAAACAAACTTACAAGGCGAAAAATTATTAGCGATGGTTGAACTTCGATCAAATGCCGTTGTCTAGGGTTTTGCCAAATGCAGAAGCGAGCAGGATGTTTAACACTCGATTGGGAATTTCATGCTGATGAAAGATAAAATGGATGGTTGAACTTCGATCAAATGCCGTTGTCTAGGGTTTTACCAAATGCAGAAGCGAGCAGGATGTTTAACACTCGATTGGGAACTTCACGCTGGTGAAAGATGAAATGGCCTTCACACTCAACTATGAATAAAGAAGCCATAGAGATGGATTTGGGCTAGAGATCGAGGAGCCCACCTAACTACGTGAACCACCAACTATTGGGGCCGAGCGAACTCTGGAAAAAATCAAAACTGAATCAAACCCAATTATTTTCTGTGTTTGGTTTGGTTATCAGTTTGAAATCTTCCATAATTTTGGTTTTAAAATTTATTTAGATTTGATTTGGTTTCAAAGAAAACCACTGTCCTCACTGTCCTCCGCTCTCTCTATTTTCTCTCTTCATATATTCCTCAGCCTTCCCTTTTTCAACTCGCTGCCGGTAGTATATACATTCTCTAGCGACAATAACAATGGCTGATCAACAGAGGGCATTGAGATTGGAGATTATATAAGAAACTAAGAAATCCATTATAGCAAATTGAATTTGATGCCGATACAAACACAGAAGATATCGGCAAAACCCCAATATACAGCAAGAAAATAAAAACCAAAGCCATAAAAGAGGATTGAATCAGGAATAACCAACAAAGGAAAGGGAAAATTTTGGGAAAAGCCAAAACACAAAGATAAGAAGAAGATGAAGAAGATAATTGATCTAATAAAGATTAGAGATTCAGCAACAAGAAGAAAGAACTCTTTCTTTCTTTCTTTCTCTTTATTAGAAAAGAAAAATGCCCAAGTAAAAAGCAAGAAAATAATTGAAAATTGATTTCTTTATATATACCAACGATGTCTTATGAATCTGCGCCAGAAAGCGTATAGATCCTTTCATGTTGAGTGGATTTTGAATTCTGCGTTAGGATTTGGTTTTCATGTACTTGAATTGTGATTCTAATTTTTGTGGTGGTCTTGGGCTCGTATTCTGGCAGTGGGAGGGCGATTGGATTTGGAGAGAAGATGGTGACGCTGGCTATGGTTAGTATATTTCATTAGGGTACTTCTGTCTTTTCTTAGCAATTTAACGGTGAAATCTATGAAAAATAATGAAAGGACTAAAGTGTTTAAGGAAAGTAAATTAGGATGACTTGTCAATAACATTCAGATAACAGACTGTGGCATTCCAATTTCTCTCAGGACCAATAAATTAGAAGCACTAACCTTTCCTACATCGAGGTCAAAAATTCTGGATTGCTTACTGATAGCTTTAATGACCATGTCATCATCAAATAGCAAAGCACTCTCAAGGAATTTATAAACAGGAACAATTCGATTCCTTAAGCACAGTGTGTGGACTGGTAGTATAAGGATTACAGTAACTAATATTGACATAATAGGGACAAATGTTTACATTAGGCTAAACTTCACGGAGTTTTTAGTAATTTACCATGTTAACTAGGAGAATTTTTTTCTTTCTGAAGTTTTATATTGTATGCTTTCCTTTTGAGATAAATTTAATACGTTGCTAGTTTACTTTACTGCTTGTGTTTTGGTAGAGGTTAATGTTAACCTTTCTGTTGTTTTCTAGGAATTTTTTAACTTGCACAACTTTTTATTTTTCTTTCTCTTAATCTCTGTATTCTATGTCTATTTATCTTATGATTGATGATCTCAAGCAGAGGAACTTTCATGTTGGCTAGGCAAAATGATACCAAAAGCACTGTTGTATTATTGAAACTAAACATGATGAGATAAATTTCTGATCTGATCTATCTGCAATTGTGTGTCTTTCACCGAGTAGGATGAAAAGGACGAGAGAATTCAAGAACTAACAATGGAACTTCGGAATAAGAAGCGGTTGTGCGCCACATATCAACACCAGCTAGCTGCATTTATGAAAATTGTTGAAGAGCATAGCGAGCAGCTACCAACTTTCAAAATGTAGTGAGAAATCTCGAAGAATTTGAGTCTATAGAACAAGAGCTCCTGCAGCATAGATTAATCTCCAACACGCTCAAAGTGCTCAGTTCAGTTGTGCAATATTTTCACCTTTTCTTTCCCCCCCCCCCCCCCCTTTTACTACTTAGACATGGTTGAAAAGAAGAAAGTTAGCCATACTAATTATAAATGTAGTTATACGATTTCTTGTTTCCTAAACTAATGGAAATTCAGTTCAGCTCAAACTCGCTTGCATCCCTAGTACAAACCAGACGTGGCCACAGTCGCAACAAGTCTCACAAATTTTCTTGCCATGAATGCACTAAACTGCATCAGTTTACCAAATCTTTGGTGGTTAAGCTATAGCAGAATGGACATGTCAAATAACATGAGCTATGAAGGTAAGAGAGCAAAAAACCAAAAAAAAAGCTCAAACTCAACATTAACAGTGTCCATATTGAAAGCCTAACTCTTGAAGACACATTCTACCTTCAAACACATCCTGCAAATAAGGAATATGCTCCAGGTGTTTCTCCACATACCTTTCTGAGAAGCATTTCTCACTTAATCTCAACACAGTACGGAAACGCAAGTTTTTCTCCATTACACCTTTCAAATTCAAAGTCTTGATAACTAAACCCCTGGGAATGGTTCTCTCCTTCAAACTGTAATGAAGAAGGTAAGGACATGCAGCAATTTCCGAAGGCTTCATATCCATCACATTAACAAGAAAATCCGTAACACCAATTATTTTCGTCTCTGATAAATTCATGCATTGCGGATCCTTTCTGAAAGCAAACATTATCTCATCTTTAGACCAACCACATCTTCCATAAACCTCAACTCTATGTTGCCAATTTGATTCAGTAAACTGGATCATTGAAGCAAGAGCATGGATAAACTTCGTTTCTGTTGGGCAGAATCCCATATCAATAAGCTTTTTGATTTTATCACTGAACTTGTCAACATTGCAGCATAGCAAAGGAGTATAATACATCAATAAAAGCTGGATAATGGATTGAGGCATTCCAATCCAAACCAGTGAACCAACAGTTAAGGGGGGGAGCAAACTTTGGAAAAAATGAAAACTGAAACAAACCAAACCCGCTTTAAAATTCACTGTCCAAATGGAAATACAATTATAAATTAAATATCTGAAACCATTTAGAAATCACTTTTATTACCCAAACTTGTCAATATAAATACCTGGACTCGTTCAACATTAAAATAAAAAATAAGTAATGAATGTATTAAATTATATTTTGTCTTAATAAAAAATATAAATATAATTATAGAATTAATTATAATTAAAAATGTAAATACACATAATTTTCTTTTAACAAAAATAGTTATTTTAAATACTAATTAAATAGATAACGGATACATGCTTCTAAAAAAAATGGATTGTAATTATAGAAATGTCTTGTCTTCTTAAAAAAATGGAAGAATTCTTGTCCGAAGACTGGATTGTAATAAAGAGGGATATTGTGTTAGCATTGGACGCAAATTTGGGAATGTTCGAAAGCCGCGGCCTACTGCAAGAGAAGGTTGTAAGGCAATGATTCTTGTTAAGTTTGATATGTCTGGTACCTTTTCTTTTTTGTTTTAAATGCATCACTTAATAAAGCTTGGAATTGTAGTTTTGTGTCCTTCAGCCTTAATCCACTGTATTCAAATATTAGGCTGCTCAAAAGCTACCAAGTCTTTTAATAGAATGATGTGACCATGTATCAGACAGAAGGAGAAGAGATATTGGCAATAGAAATTAGTGATCAGTTCAAGAAAAATATAAATGGTATACATGCTGCTAGGTGCTGAAAGAACAACTGAAATGGCTTTACAAGACTGAAAGACTTGTTGTGCCAGAAAAAACAATGCAAGGAACAAACTTACAAGACTAACTCATACCGTCAGCTGAATTTCGATGAAACGTCGTCTTCTAGGGTTTTGCCGAATGCAGAATAGAGCAGGTTGATTTGGAGGATGTTTAGCTTTGGCGTTGTTTGAATCAAAGGGATTTGTTTGGGCAAGTCCGTAAAATTTTCAACGCTACTGAAATTTGGTCGAGCGTGTAAATTTTTCTTTTTTAAATTGATTCAATAAGCATAGAACAGAGTTTTTTCTTTTTTTTTTTTTTAATTTCATCTAAATTGACATTAAAACTTTTAATTTTAAACTAATTGACTGCAAACTTTCTTATTTAAAAAAATAAGCTTATTTGAAAAATATAGAGTAAATATAAAAAGAGAAAAATTATTGAATTAAAGTGAACGTATGAAAATTAGAAAGTTTAAAGATTATTTATCACTTATTTATATTAGGGAAAATTATTTTCAAAGTACTAAAAAGATAATTAATGAATTTTTCGAATTTTATTCATATATTTAATAAATTAATAAAATTATTAATAACATAACAAAAAGATTAATATTTGCTCGGGACTCCGCTTGAGGGGTGTTTTTAGAGTGTGATCAATTTTATTTTACTGGTTGAAGAATTCATATTTTCGTTTTTAAGAAAAAAATAATTTAATTAGATTAATGAATTTTCGCTACAACTTATATATATTATTTGTCACCATGTAAAAATGTTAAACAACCCATATTTGTAGGTTGTCTTTATGTGTGCGCTTGAAAGTGTTGACACAGATTTGAGTTCAATGATTAAATATAGACAGAAAAATTTAATCTTTTAGATTTGATTGAACCAATCAAAAAAATTTAGATACTTTTTAAGATAAAAAAATCTGCAGCATCGACATTCTCTCCTAGCAAAAGCGGTGCGAACAACCGGAAACGATGGAAGTCTGAAAATCAAGTAAGTTCTTTTCTTCATTTCCATGATTTAGTTTTAAGTTTCTGTCACCTAATCATGGATTATAATAAACTTTCTATATGTTTTCTACTAATTTTCAACACTGAAAGCAATTGAGGGGGGAAATATGAGAGAACAAAGAATTTG
The DNA here is from genome assembly GCA_948099535.1 of Jatropha multifida. Lineage (NCBI taxonomy): Eukaryota > Viridiplantae > Streptophyta > Magnoliopsida > Malpighiales > Euphorbiaceae > Jatropha > Jatropha multifida. The sequence continues at coordinate 43,877 of CANUEX010084240.1, read as the reverse complement.
GGGTTTCTTATGTTAGATTTTTTCTCTTATTGATTGGAATTTCCAGTTGAAATTGGAAATGAACTTTTTTTTTCTTACTCAGTTAACCTCAGTGGTTCAGTTACTCTTTTTCTTCTGCATAAGACATGTAGTTGGTTGTTATTTTTATTTTTTTTTTCTGCTTTCTTGAAAGTAACTTGAATATTACTTTCAAGTTGTGTTGGATATTTCCTTAAATGTTTGTAGATTTTTCTTGGAGATATTTTTTTGATGATTCAATCTGTAGTCCATATTAGTTAAATAGACTGAACATTTGATACTAAGAGGCAAACTTGGTTAGCTGAGGCTAATGTCGTAGACTTTGTATTCGGAGTTGAAATGGCAAAAGAAAATCTTTGGGTGTAATCTCTGCTTCTTAAGGTTGCTTTGTCAAGTAGCTTCAATAACCTTTTTTTGTCGTTGGAAATTTGTGTAGGAATTTAAAAATGCATATGTTGGTGCTGTTGTCCCAACAATGTAAAAGTACAAATGCGCAGTTTTGAGTATTGAAAGCAACCGCTTCATGGAAAGTACTAAAGGTTAGGACTACATTTTGAATTTACATGGATGCTGCTAGATGGTGTATGCTTGTGCATGAAAATGTGTAATCTGCATTTTGCAGACCATAGGCCAATAGTCAAGTTGCTGCATCGAATTGAATGTCTCATTTTTGTTGACTTGCAGCTGATAAGGAGCGTCTTGTAGAAGAAAAAATTGAAATAGTGGAAAGTGCTATTGGTGATCAAACTGATGATGAAGCTTGCGAAGTTGATATATACCAAGAACCATACGTGGGTATGATATTTGAATCAGACAAAGCTGCCAAAACTTTCTATGATGAATATGCTAGACGGATAGGATTTCTAACGCGCATCATCTCATCTCGTAAGTCTGAGCATGATGGATCAATTATTTCTCGTCATCTTGCATGTAATAAAGAGGGCTTTCTCAAGAGTCAAAAGACAGCGCAGGTTCGTATTCGAAAACGAGAGAGCAAAAGGGAAGGTTGTATGGCTATGCTATTGGTGAAGAGAGACAAGGTTGGGAAATGGATAGTCACAAAATTTGTGAGGGAGCATAATCATCCTCTTGTAATTTCTTCAGTTCAGCTAACACCAGTAAGTTTCCTTCCCTTTGATAGTAAGTTAGTAACATTATCTCCTCATTGACATGTTTTATGATGCACAGACATAGCTGAGTTTTGTAAATTGCCAATTAGAAAGTAGCTTTACTGGTCTTTGGACCTTTGAGATCTGTAGACTGTATTATCGGAGCTTCTTATGTGTATTACAGATTAGGACATTCCAAGAGTGAAGACTTGAATTCCATTGGACTTTGAATTATAGTTAACATCTGCTACTAATGAGTTCTTTGAGAATCTTAAATCTTCTCTTGGGGATATGGGATCTTAGTTGCTTGTCATATTGTGGTAGCAGCAATCTTAAAATAATTCCACATCCAGCCACAAGTATAGTGGGATGCCAGATCAATATAGAACAATTAATTTGATGACTACGAAAATTGGTTGTACCAGTGTCTTACGTTGATGAGGTTTGGACCTAAATTTCATTAAAGTTTATCGGTAAATTGATTTAGTGATGTTTGTAATTCAGTTCTTTAAGAAGAAGGGTGAACAACAACAGTTAAGTTCAATGCATTCATCTGGTGCGACTGCAATTTATATAGAAGGGAAAGATTATTTGAAGAGACTGGGTTGGATTATTGTCTCTTGCTTGTGTTAGGTAGGCTGGGTATAACTATAAGGACCTGTTTGTAACTTTCAAAAAAAAAATAAATAAAGGCAAGAAGAAAAAGAAGGAATTGGACCTAGGTCTTTATTGATTTATTTTATGAATGGCCCTTGAGCATTCTATGTTAACTGTTGGCTAAAAAGTTGATTTTTTGTCAGTTGTCTTAGAAGTGTCATTTTTGTCTATGTTATCCAGTGTTAGAGTGGGCAACTATTGATGTTCAAGCAAAACTAAATCTCAGGTAATCATTCTAATTGTAGCCCATAGTAGAATGTGATAAATTGTAGTGAACTGGAAAATTCAGCCCAAACTGAGATTTGATACTCAGATTCCACTAAACCTTAATCTGAAATTAGCCGGAGCCAAGTATGTAGATTCATTTTCTCCATTTCCACCTGTTGTAGGCTTTATCTCTACCAGATTTATGATTATCGATCCTTTTTCAATATTTCTCCTCATATAATCATAGGTTTAGCCCTTGCTTTCTGTTCTCTACAAGAGAGGCAACACAACTCATTTGGAAGATGGAGTCTTTGGAGTTATTTTATGGAGTAGGATTCCATTGTTTTTCTCTCTTAACAATCATGAAACTGAAAACAAACCAAAATAAAATGTTAAACAAATACTTTTTAAAGTATTTCTTTTGAATGAGTTTCTAAAGCAGCCTTGTTAACCGGAAAGCCTCTCAAATTATTTTGTGAAATGACTTGATGAATTTCTCTTTTTTTTGTTTTGGTTGTTGTTGTTGCTGAGAAAGAACATTTGACTAATTCTTTTAGTTCACCTGAATTGTATGTGAAGAATAACTTGAAGAGTATCGAGTAAAAGAGTTGGTCATCTAGAAGTTATGGGGTCATTTATTCACTCTGATGGTATGTCTACTCAGCTATTCTACATATGCTTTACATTTCAGGGCTGGGGAACCACTCCACTATGTCAATGGCTAGTAAATTATAGATCACTATTGTGCTTGTGTGTCTATTTTCATAGTCATATATATGATGTTTACATTACAAGTATTGTAGCATGATATGTTTAAGGGGCGATTCTGTATCACAGCATTTGTTCTTTGTAGGTTATATTTTGAATGCCCCTGACAAATAAAGTTTGAAGCAGTGTATCTGTTTTGTTTTAGCCTTGTTAATCTTTTCCAACTGAAATCCCCTAGTATATGAAAGAGTAAAAAAGTGCTTTTGTTGTTGTGGAATAAGAAGCCTTCTAATATTAATAAATAGCAGGTGCATGAGAACGTCCATTTGGACCAATTGATGTCAAGGTCTGTGGCATTAACCTGGGTTTTTAATTCCACTAAATTTTCTGATATATATTTACTCATCGGTATATGGCTAATACCCACATCAAACTTTATGTCACAGGATGAGAAAGATAGGAGAATCCGAGAGCTATCCTCCGAGCTGAAACGAGCAAATCAGCAGTTAGCAGCATGTCAAAAACAGCTGCAGACATTTATGACATACATTGAAGAACATACTGAGTCCTTATCAAGAACAGTTGGAGGCATTGTTTGCAACATCAGGGGACTTGAATCTGAAAACAGAAATTACCATTAAGATGCTAGGATCCGGCTCGTACATTTCAAGTTCCTGAGCAAATTTGAGTTCCTGTGAATAAGCAAATGTTCATCAAGGCTCATCTAACTGCATGAGTGACTTGCAAACTTTGCACACTCTCAGAGGCATCTAATTCATGTAATTTGTGCAAATAATTTTAGGGTTCAAAAGTAGTTACAACTAAAGCTGGTGCTATTTGTACTTTGGTCCCCAACATTATACATATGAATCAAAGCTGCAAAGCAAAACCCAAATTTTCTAATGTTTGGAGAGACATGTTGAACCTAGAACAATTTTTCAGCTTAGAAAAATTTACATATTTGAGTTTGGAAAAAATTAGGTTGTTGGCTTTTCTTCTGGCTCATATAAAAGGCCAAATTGATTTTTTTTTTTAAAAATTCTATTAAAATTGATTCAAAAGTTCAATTTTTTATGTAAATTATATATCATAAGTAAATTCAAAAGGTAAATTAAGCATTATTTTTTAACTTTACAATCTTTAACTCAATGAAATAAAAATACAAAAATATATAAATACCACGTATGATTAGCCTTGGGGGTATTCTACTAATATATGCATATGTGAAAATATTAATATTTTGTTACTGTTAATAAGAAAGGATAATTATCTTAATGACAATATGGATAATTTTGCAATTGCAAGGACGGAAATGTACATTAAGAGAAAACTTTAGGGATTGTTTTGTAATTAATCTCTACTAATATCTGTTCAAACAGAGCCTTTCTTTCCAGTGGCACTGCAAGTCTGCAACGATCCCTCTTTTCTGTTTTTTCGGTTATTTTTGAATCAAAGAAAATGAAATAGAGGGTTAGGATTTTTGACTTTAGCTTCTTGTTTAAGCTCAGATTGGCGTTTTGGCTTTTCCTATGTACTGTATTGAACAATCGAATATGAGTTCGGAAAGTGAAAACTCTAATTAGAGGATCCTACATTTTCCAAAATGCGGTTTCTTTGGTCGTGAAATCTTGCACTGGTAAGAAATTAGAGTTTCTATTCTTTTCCTTTTCCGTTCAGATTTTGTGGTTTGTGGATATGTGGATCTTGATTAGGAGATTGATGCTTATCTACTAATTGAACTTGTATTTGTATAAATTCATGTATAACAAACTGAATCTGTCTTTTTCTTTCAGATTTCTACTATAATAATTGTTTGGGTTTTAGAAATTAGAATTGGATCTTGTCCTCTGATAGGAGCACAGAAAGGTGAAAACTTTCCTTGCTTTTAGTATGTTGAAATGGGAAGTAGTAGGAATGAAATTAGCATTTGCTTTTTATTTGGGATTTCTTCATTCTTTTTTAATAGCTTATTTGTATTTCTGCTGTAGGTTTTGATGATGTAAGGGTGATGCCATGGGCCTAAATTGGTATTTGCAATGCTGATGTACCTAGCAAAGGCAACAAGTTATCCTTCTAGTTCTGTACATAATTTCATTTCATTTTAAGCTTGTTTTGTATTTTTATTTTTTTTACATGGGGAATATGACGGGTACAGCAGAGACTCTGTTTCATGATCAGATGGTTGCTTGCTATATTGGTTGCTAGAATTAAGAGCTAGTAGACACAGATAGATTCTATCTAGACATATAGTAGATACTGGTTATAATATCAAAAAGAAACTATGTATTTGTTGTAACACTGAGATTTGGGAATCTAAAATCAACTCATTTATCCTTCAATTGAAAAAGATGATTTTCTAGACTGGCCTCCTTGCTAAATATTTTTTCCCCAATCTTGATGTTTGTGTTGTTAATCACATTTCTGTAAATTGAATAAGTAATCTGATGATACTACCTAGTTTCTTCTGAGTCCTTAGTACCATGGCGCTTGATTTATCTCCAAAGAAATTCGTACATCTTCTTGACACCTGTAATGAAACCCTAAAATATAAACTTAAGAGGCTTGATTAAAATTTCAAACATGAGATGTAAACAAAGTTAATGTGTATGGAATGATTGGCATGGTTAGGCATTAGTTAGAAGATTGAATAATTTTCATCTCATCTGCGAGCAATTGGCATTTCATCCCTCTCTTACCTTTTTTGCCCTACATTTGATTTTATATATGCTTTTTTGCTTCCATTTTTGAGGTTTTTGGCTCCATGCTTGACACTAGGCTTATTTTTGAAAGGTTTGTGATGGCAAGCACCTCTGGCCAACAATTCCATTCAAATGGAAACTATAGGCGATGGTTAGCCGAAACTTTTGATGGCCAGGAAACAACAGATGATGAGCTATCAGATAATCTGGACGGAAATGACGGCATAGTTCAGCCTTCTGTTCAAAATTTTCCTGTAGCTTTGGAACCAGTGATTGGAATGGAGTTTGAGTCGGCAGAGGATGCTAGGGAATTCTACGAGATTTATGGAAGGCGTATGGGCTTTACCATACGAAACAATCGTACACGTCGGTCGCTTAAAGATAACTCAATAATTGGTCGAGAGTTTGTATGCTCAAAAGAGGGTTTTCGTGCAGGAAAATGTACAAAGAAAGAAAACAGAATTTTTTCAACACGATCTGCCACTAGAGAGGGATGCAATGCAATGTTAAGGATAGCTGCAAAAGATGGAGGAAAATGGGTCATTTATGGTTTCATAAAAGAACACAGCCATGAACTGAATCCTAGCAAAATACCACCTCGACGATCACATAGGATTGCATTCAACGAGGTGCACTTCCGGACTAGTTTTTGCATCGCATGGTTGTCGTATTTGCATCTGTTTTGTTCATATTGTCTTAATAGAAAACAAATGTTCATAACTATTGCATTATACGTTTAACTGCTCTTCATTTCTATTAGAAAAATTTTGTATTCCATAAGAACCATGCATGTTACATTACTGGTCTCTGTTTGCAGGATGAGAAAGATCTGAAAATCAGGGAGCTATCTACAGAACTGCATCGCGAGAAAAAGAAATCAGCTGCTTATCAAGAGCAACTACAAACGGTGTTGAAATATGTCGAGGAGCATACACAACGGCTAGCTTTAAAGATCGAATCAGCAGCTAATAAAGTAAGAGAGTTTGAGTTTGAAGAGCCTGATGGTTCAGATTCTGACTAGAATGCAGTCAAAAAATCTTGTTTGCTTCATAGATCTTTATATTTGCTGATGGTAACCTTGTGCATAGTATTTTGGTTAAAGCTTGTGGGGATATCATGGAAAAAATGGCATCCAATATGTTGCAATTGAAAATGTAATTCTTGAATAGCAGAGACCTATAGCCTTTTATTGAGGACATAGTTTCTGGGTTTTGAAGTCTGATGAAATAGAAGTTGAATTTCAACTCAGAATTGCCATATCACTATAACCATTTACATATCTCTGTCATTTACTGGGCCTGAATATTCATAATTCTGGTTATAATTTGGGTTGTAAGATTGTCATCACAATGCTTTTGAATTTCTCACAATTTGATTTGATAATCATATAAAAAATGAGAATCTGGAGTTTTGTTAATGGTAAAATTGATATTACTTCACAATTTAACAAAAAGATTAATAAAATAATTGCTTAGCTGAAAGACAGCAAAGGAAAATAATCATTTAACAACATTTGAAAATAAAGCTCTAAAGTTGTGAAAATTTATTATTAGATTACACAAACTAAATACTAATCTTAATTATTTTAGGCTAATAGTACATCTTTACCAACAGTAATATAAATTAATAAATTTCCATTAATTTTGCATATGGTTAAATAGATGATAGAATTACAAACCTACTAGCAGCAGTAAACTCAATCTAACAGTAGGAAAGTTAATAAAAAGAAAACCAAAAGAAAAATGTGAAGATTCCAAACAACTTAACAAGAATCTTCTTGACATTTCCCAGTAGAAACAGGTCTCAAAAATTCTCTTGCTATACACCAACCTCCATCAGTTCACCAATCCTTTGTTGGTTAAGCTATACGATAATGTATATGACAAATAACATGTTAGAGCCCCAAAACATTTTTAGGTTGAAAGCCTAGTTTTTGAGGACTCATCCTACCTTCAAAGACATCCTGCAAATAAGGAATGTGCTCCCTGTGTTTGTCCATATACCTTTCTAAGAAGCATTTTTGAGGTAATATCACCACAGAATAGAAATTGATATGCTTCTCTAATGCACCTTTCGACTTCAAAAATTTAAAAACTAAACCCCTAGGAATTATTCTCTGCTTCAAACTGTAAGTAAAAAAGTAAGGATATGCTGCAATTTCTGAAGGCTTCATATCCATCACATTAACAAGAAAATCCATAATACCAATTATTTTCTTCTCCGAAGGGGTCATGCATTGAGGACATTTTTTGAAAGCTGACAAGATCTCATCTTTAGACCAACCACATCTTCTATAAACCTCAATCTTGTGCTGCCAACTTGATTCAGAGTAATTGACAACTGCATGAAGAGCATGGATAAACGTCATTTCTGTAGGGCAGAATCCCATACCAATAAGCTCTTTGATCATATGGCGGAACTTATCAGCTTTGTGGCACAGCAAACTAGGACGATGTATGAAGATCTGCTTGATTAAAGATTGTGGCATTCCAATTTGTCTCAAGAACAGTAAATTAGGAGCACTAATCTTTTCAATATCCTGTCCAAAAATTCTTGATTGCTTAATGATAGCTTTAATGACCATGTCATCATCAAATAGCAAAGCACTCTTGAGGAATTTATGAACAGGAATAATTCGATTCCTTAAGCTATAGCGTAATACTGATGGGTTTGAAGATATGAATCTAGTAAGGTTTGGGCCAGTGATTCCAACAGAAGAGAAAAACTTAAGCTTAGGAAAAATAGTTTTCTCAGAATCACATAAAAGAATCCGTGGCTCTAATTTAACAGATTTGGTTATTTGGGAACTGGAGAGACCGTGTTTCTCGAGAAGAGCAAGGACAGAATCTGCAGTTTCTAGGGTTACATTTTTCACTCGCTTGGTAGCAGAATTAGCAGCTTCCGGTGACAACCCACATGAATTTATTAGATATGACACTGTAAAAGAGGTTTCTTTCAGTTGTTTCTGATTACTAATTGTTGATGACAAAGGTCTGGTAGTAATAACTGGTGTACATAGAAGAAACGGCAAATGGGTACGTAAATCACAAAAATATCTCAAAAGAGGAGATAGCAACTGTGGTGATTTAGTGTGTAGCAAACTAATCATAACTGAAATGTAATTAAATTAGCCAGAAAAAAACGATGCAAGGAACAATCTTACAGACCAAATTCTTACCATTCGCTTAATTTCGATCAAATGTTGTTTTCTAGGGTTTTTCAGTTTGTTTCTGCAAAAGCACCGAGTGCATAACACACTCTTGGGAACTTTTTCAACTGTTGATGAAGATGAAAGGGACGCAGAATTTCATATTCAGCCCAGAAATCAAAATGGTTTGGGCGAGAAAATGACTCAAACCCAATTCTATTTGGATCGCAAAAAGCCCAACTTAATCCTATAAGAATTTATAATATTAAGATTTTCTATGAAGTAAATATTCAAATTCCATTTTTAGTAGAATTTCAAGAAATTGTTATAAAGCTCCAACGCTTAAAAAAAATTTAAAAATAATTATTGAATTTTTTTTATTTTTTAGTACCTAATAATTGAAAGAAAAATAACTTTCTTTTATAAAAAGTAAAAAAAAATCTTGATGATATAATTGGATATTTGGAAATATCCTATTTGGGTATGATATTCAATTTCACTTCCCAAAAAGCACTATTTTAAATTTTTTAATCAAATTTGCACAAAATTTGGACTAAATATTAAATTAATTCTTAATCTTTTTAATCCTTGCACTTTTGTCCAAATGAACTCTCAATTCTGAAAAGAAGAACGAAAAAACAAACTAAATGCATTAAAAGGATATGAAAATATCATTTGTGTAATTTCCCAACAGCAAAAAATTGGTAATGGAAATTATATATAATAATAGTAATTAAGAGATGACAAAATTTCTACAATAGGATTGTAATCCTTAATTAAGATACGATCAATATTCTATAATAGGGTTTTAATTTAATATTTTAACTTCTATGCAACATCATATTTATTAATTATGATATGACAAATTTTCTAAAATAGGATATTAATTTAAAATTTTAACCTCCGTAATAAGATTATAATTTTTAATTTAACATATGATGAAATTTTCATAGTGGGGTGTTAATTAATATTAGTTTTTAATTAATCATTATTACTATATAAATTATATTATATTCCCAGCATTATAAATATAAATTAACATTAAGTGTAAGGAAATTTGAAGACAGAATAATCAAATTTCATGTTTTTGCAATGGTTACTAAAAATCCTTGGAGCAATTTAAGCAGTTGGGTTTTCTTCTTGATATGCAGCTTGTCTTGCATGTTAAGCCTTGAGCTTGTCAATGGAAGAAACGTTTCAAATTTGATTAAACATAAAAAGCAACACATAATAGAGGTTTAATACTTTTTTTTTTTTTTTTTGTGATTTGAATACTTTATTTCTGGGTTTGAATTTAAAAATTTTTCGACTGTTAATTTTTCAAACTTCAATTGTTGCAGGTTGAAGATGGTGACATAATTGAATGTATTGATATCTACAAACAACCTGCTTTTACTCATCCACTCCTCAAATATCACAACATACAGGTTTTCTTTTTATCTGTATTAAATATGTAATTGCCAATTAATAAATTATTAATTATGATAATAAGCGACTTTAATTCATGTAGACGTGAGAATACAAATTTGATTTTCACGTCAGAAATTAAAACTAGGGCCCTAAAAAGTTTTTCAAGAGTTAAAGAGGACAAAACAAAAAAAATTCAATATTTTATAAGATAAATTTTTAAAAAAATTTTTTTGAACAATGAAGGAAGGACAAATTAATTTATTTTCATCCCTTGCTCATATAAATAGAATCTCTCCATTTGCGAGAGAAAAAAATAGTGAAAAATAGGAATTTCTTTAATTTTTATGCAATTATACAAATATCCCGACTTTTATTTTTATTTTTAGATTTGAATTAGATTGAGTAGAGGATATGACTTTTTTCTTTTTGTTGTTAAATTTAGTTAAATAATTATACAAATATAATTAAGGTATTAAATTAAATTAGATTGATATTGTGTGCATTTTTTTTTTCTTTGGAGGACATGTTAGGTTAAACTTTTTCTTTTACTCTGTACAGATGAGACCCAGTTCAAATCCTAGTGGAATCATAAGAAGAAACAATACAATCCTTTTTCAAGATTGGAATATGAAAGGAAAGTGCCCTAAAGGAACAATTCCAATTGTAAGAACACAAGCATTTAACCATAAAAAAGCTACTCCAATTCTTCCAAACACAAGCCTAGCCATTATATCTTCTCATGAGGTACTTTACACTAATTCCACAAGCGCCTTTTTTTTTTTTTAGTATTCAAGAAGAGGGATTGAATCCGAATTTATTGCCAAATCATATATGTATTTACCACTGAACTGTGTCTTTTATTTTATTTTATTTTTTCTCATTGTATGCTTGATTATATGAATTAGTACGCCCAAGTTTCTGCCCGACGTGGGGAATACTTTGGAGCACATGCAACATTTGGTCTGTGGAATCCAAGAACTAATCCTGGAGAATTTAGTGTAGCTCAAGTTTGGGTTGTGGCAGGCGCAGAAGACAAATTGAACACCATTGAGGCTGGCTGGCAGGTTTGATAATGAGACCATTAGATCATATAAGATCGTTTGGATCGATGGAATGAGAAATCATGGAGTTCTGAAATTGTGAAGTTGTGATTTCAGGTTAAGGATGGTGAAAAAGAATCAAGGCTTTTTACATATTGGACGGTAGTTCAGCAATCATTTCCTTCTTTTCTTGTCTAATTTATTGTTTGCGAAAATAACTTGTTATAATTTTATTTTTCCATTAGGGAGACAATTATCAGCATACAGGTTGCTATAATCTTGCATGCCCTGGTTTTGTGCAAACCAGCCATAGATTTGGTGTTGGTGCTGCGATAAAACCAGTCTCTGTCTACGGTGACAGAGGCAAGCAATATGCAATAGACATAGATATACACAAGGTAATATATTTTTTTCTAATAAGGTAACAGTTTGTTCGGCAACACCAGCTTTTCAAATAGCATTTCAGTATAACTTGTATATGAATGTTTACAGTTTAACGAAGCTTATAGCTATTAAAACGCCTAATTTTACATAATATCACTAAAATGTATTCAATTTGTTTCAGGACATGAAAAGCGGCAATTGGTGGTTGCAAGTGCAAGGTGAAAATATAGGATATTGGCCTTCCAAGATATTTACAAGTCTAGCTAAAAGTTCAACATTGATAAACTGGGGAGGAGAGATTATAAACTTAGGATCAAACGGTCACCATACAACTACTCAAATGGGAAGTGGGCATTTTTCCACTGAAGGTTTCGGTAAAGCTTGTCGAATTCGAAATCTCAGATATGTCGATAGTTCAGGTGCATGGAGAGATGCTGACGAGCTTGTAACTTACGTAACAAATCCTTCTTGCTATGATCTGCTTATTGAGAGCAAAAGGAATGATTTTGGAGTTCACTTTTATTTTGGAGGTCCTGGATATTCACCGCAATGTCCATAGAACACTGTTGTAAAATAATAAGGGAAAATGCTATATTTTCCCATTTCGAAGTAAGAATCTGTTTATTTTCAGATAAATTATAATAATATTTACTTATTTATTTTCTATTTCGGTATTTATTTACCGTTATTTTGATCGTCACATAATGATTCAGATTTTTCTGTCTCATATTATTATTCACTGTATTTTTCATCTCATGTCATAAAAAATGTTAATAACAACAAAAATCATTTTTATAATTATTTGTTAATTTTAGATAAATGAAAGTAAACATTAAATAGAAAACAAATATCTCATTAACATATGGTATGGAGTTACTTTTAATTAATTTTAAATGCAATGATTTATCCCTTAAAAAGAATCAAATGATTTATATTTAAATATTTTAAATTTAATGGTTAAAAATAGTGGGTAACAAGATTTTAAATAATAATATTTAACGGGACAAAAAACCCGTTGACTTGGGCCTTGATTCTTCACTCTGGTAATTCACAGCCACATTCCCTCTAGCTTCACTGCTTCAGGCACGGATTAGCTTCGCTATTTTGTCTCAGTGAACTTTACTCTTTGGACTATCAAAACTCAATTTGCCATTTGCTTTTCCTAATCTGCAATGTAAGAGCTTATCTGTTCAATTCCAAAGGCAATACCTTTTGTCATGCAATACTTTGCTTTCATTCAGTGGTGCGTATCTCTCTCTCTCTCTCTCTCTCTCTCTATAAACCTTTACTGCGATTTTGGTTTTCATCTTCCTGGCTATGCTTTGATGAATATAAACAGCAAGTTCGTTTGTTTGCCTGTTCTTTTCATTTCTAATTCTGTTCATAAATAGGGAGGATATACTAATTTCGTTCATGGATTGATAATGGTATTTTACCTTTCTTTAATGATTTACCCACATCCAAACTTGAAACTTTGAGTTCTTATTTTTATCTTTTATCTTTTGAAATTTCGTAGGTAAGAGTTCAACCCTTTTGCCCTTCAAGAAATTCACCTCCTTCACTTATATGGCTTTTTGAAGTTCTAGTTGGTTCTTGGTTACTGACTAACTCCTGAGCAAGCTTGAAAATTTTTTCACAAGTTCTTTTGTTTTTATGGGAAATTACATAAGTGCTCAGCCTGTTTGCCTCTTCTGAAAATTCACTTTGTTAACTTACATATGGGGTTTTCAATTTCTAGTTGGAACTTTATCGTGCCTACTCATTTAGCTAGGCAGTGGTCTACATGGCGGTTAAGACTTCAAAGTGAGGAAATTGTTTGCATAATATTGTTTTGAGGCTTTAAGAATGAAAAAAAGGTTAGATCCTGAGTTTGTTTTCCCTATAAGTTTAATTTCCTTTTGTGGATGATTCCTTGTGTTTTCTCTACGGAGTTTTGTCAAAGATATTTGATGTTCCAGATGATGTAGCCAGATGTCATTCTTGCTGTAAACGCATGAGGAACCTAGGATTGTTACATTATCCACCTTAGTAGTCCTTGGATTGGACATCAGATTACATCATTGATCTTTATTTTTCTGAACCAGTCTTGATAGTGGGGCCTTTATAATTCCCATAACCAATGTATCTTTCTTCTTCTTTGGAAGTCAAATCTAACACTATCTTTCTGCTACACCCTTGTTTGCAAATGGTAAAATATCATTTATATTTTGGTTACGTCACAACATTCAAGGATTTAAGAGGGTACAAACAAAATCTCTTGTTGATAGACAAGCATGTTTGACATTACAACATCTTCATCTTGTTAGTCAATTTGTCGTACAGCAAAAATTGCCTGTCTTGTACCCTTCTGATGTGTGCTAATCAGAAAAACTTGAAACGGATAACTTGCTCTGGTTTTCTTCCCTCTTTTTGGTTTATTTTTAGTCCTTTGTCTTCCATACAAAGTATGTTACTCTTACTTTATTACTTGTCCCATATTATCTTATAGTTACTTCTATCTTGGCATTTGTTGTTCAAGCATTGTGCAATGATGAGTTGATTGTGAATTCTATTGACTTGTATTTTAGGCTCCTTTTTCTTGCCGAATTGTAATGTTGGTACACCAAGAATGATTTATCAACTTCTGTTTTAGAGTATAATGGATGACCAATCCGGCCATGGGTTCGATTCAGATGAAAGTGACCTAGAAATACAAGCTGAATCCTATGAATGTGGGAGGATAGAAGATGAGCTCCCAAATAACTTAGATTTCTGTACAAGTGAAGAAGACAATGTGTCAGAACAATATGTTGGACTAAATATAAATGCTGAAGGCTTAGAACCATATATAGGCATGGAGTTCAACACGAGAGACGAAGCCAGAGAATTTTATATTTCCTATGGCAGGCGTACTGGTTTCACTGTACGTATACACCATAATCGTCGTTCCAGAGTTAACAATCAAGTTATTGGTCAAGATTTTGTTTGTTCAAAAGAAGGTTTTCGTGCCAAGAAATATGTATACAGAAAAGACAGAGTTCTTCCCCCACCACCAATCACCAGGGAGGGCTGTCAAGCAATGATAAGACTAGCTCTGAGAGATGGGGTTAAATGGGTGGTAACCAAATTTGTTAAAGAACATACTCATAAACTAATGAGTCCCAATAAAGTGCCATGGCGGGGTTCTGGAAAGCACTTAATTAGTGAGGTATGTTTGAGTTTTCTTTCTTCCCCAATGAAATGATAATTGAATGAACTTCTTAAAGTTTTCTGCCATATGCTCATCCTTCACACTAGAATAGGAAACATGATTGCTTGCTAGGTTATGTGTGGTGAAATTGCTAAACCTGATGCTGTAATAGCTGTTACACTTCAAGCCTGTAATACAAGACACCGAGCAACACAAATATGGTTACTAATCTTGAATAAACCTAAAAATCTCATTTCATAACACATTCTAGTTGGAATTTGCCCTTCTTTTATACATTGGAGATTCTTAGTGGGGAAAGAGGTCTCAGGATCTGAATTCCTGAGCATAAGACAAATACTTGACCACTGAGCTACTAATCGAATGACAGTTTGAATCAACTTTTGCCATCAAGAAACGAAGGACTTGGATTGGGAGCAATTCCAAAAGCATATCTTTTCTTAATGATATATGCTACCTGTGATGTGGAGTTCCAATTAGATTTTGGGCACATTAAGAATCACGCATTGTTAATGTCTTAGATTAGTTGGTTATTTATATTTTTTCTGTTTTAGAATAGTGTATCTGTAATCTATTAATAAGAATGTTATTGTAATATACAAACATTACCTATGTTGCAGGATGAGAAGGATAAGAGAATCCGTGAACTATCCCTTGAGTTGTACAACGAGAGACAAAAATGTAAACGGCGATGTGCTGCATATGAAGAACAATTAAATTTGATTCTAAAGGATTTGGAAAAGCACACAGAACATGTTTCCAAGAAAGTTGCCAATGTTGTACAGAGCATAAGAGAAATTGAGGAGGAACAGTCTGATGACTCTGACTGCGGATGAAGTCGATAAAAGAAACTGAATGTGTTGTGTGATTTGGTCTGTTGTGAAAGGTAAGCCAAGCCTATCAAGATGTGTACTTTTGACACAAACAAATGGTTTGGATTGGTACAACATCAAGGTGGATAATTTCATGATCCTTGATTGTCAAATATGTTTTTGCTGAGACAATCAGGCTCTATAGTGCCTTGGATCTAGGAAGAATGTAACAAGTAATTCATGGAGTTGGCCTGGTTTATTGTCAGATGTTAATTGTCTTCTCAGGTTTATAATTATTTATTTGTATCATTAAGCTTAAAATTATGTTTCATTGTAAAATATATACCAATATAATGAATTGTTTTTTTATTTTCCTTTTGGAATGTGATTGTGTTTCATTGTAGTGCACTATTCATTATCCCTACATTTCTTTCTAGAAGTTCTAGTCATATATTTTTGTGGTGCTGGTCTCCGCTGAGATGAACTGATAAAGGAAAGATAATAAGGAACTGCTTCTCTTTCAAAGCTTAGCTCGACTCATTTGCACCACTAATAAAATATGACGCACTGTCAACAAATCAAGCATATTAATAGTTTAGTGCCAGTAAACTCAATTGAACAATATGAAAGTTAATGAAAAGACAAAAAAATTGTCAATTGTTATTTACAAGACTTAAATACCAAACAATTTAGCAGGAATCTTCCTGAAATAAACATGTTAGTTTCCATATTGAAATCCTATCTCTTGAGGATGCATCCTACCTTCAAAGACATCCTGCAAAAAAGGAATATGCTCCTTGTGTTTGTCCGCGTACCTTTCTCTGAAGCATTTGTTAGTTAACACTAACACAGAACGGAAACTGATATTCTCCTCCAATACACCTTTCAACATCAAAATTTCAGTAACTAAACCCCTCAGAATGATTCTCTTCTTCAAACTGTAAACAAGCATATACGGATTTGCAGCTAATGCTGAAGGCTTCAAATCCATCACATTAACGAGAAAATCTACAGCAACAATTATTTTCTTCTCTGATAAAGTCATGCATTGAGGATACTTTTTGAAAGCGGACATTATCTCATCTTGAGACCAACCACATCTTCCATAAACCTTAACTCTGTGTTGCCAATTTGATTCAGAAAATTGGATCATTACATCAAGAGCAGGGATAAACTTTGTTTTTGTAGGGCAGAACCCCATATTAATAATCTTTTTTATCTAATTGTGGAACTTATCAGCTTTGTGGCACAGCAAACTAGGAAGATGCATCAATAACAGCTGAACAACGGATTGTGGCATTCCAATTTGTCTCAAGACCAATAAATTAGGAGCACTAATCTCTTCAACATCCAGTAGCAAAATTCTTGATTGCTTGCTCATAGCTTTAATGACCATGTCATCATCAAATAGCAAAGCACTCTTGAGGAACACATAAGCAGGAATAATCTGATTCCTTAAGCTAGAGGTTATTATCCTGGGGTTTGAAGATATGAGTTTTGCAAGGTTTGGACCAATTATCCCAACAGAAGAGAAAAAAATTAAGCTTAGGAGAAAAAATTTTCTCAGGATTAGCTAAAAGTAGCCGTGGATATGACATAACAATTTTGATAATTTGGGAATCGGAGAAACCATGTTTGTTAAGAAGAGCAAGGACAGAATCTGGTCTTTCTGGTGTTACAAATTGCACTTTCTTAGAAGCAGAATTAGCACCTTGTGATGACAATCCACATGAATTTATGAGGTAGGAAACTCTAAAAGAGGTTTCTTTTGTGGTATGGTTATCTGATGAGAAAGATCTGCTAATAATAACTGGCGTACATTGACGAAACCTTAAATCACAAAAATGTCTCAAAAAAGTAGATTGCTTTTGTGGTGTCTTAGTGTATAGTAAAGCAAACATAACTGATATTTAGGCAGAAAAAACAATGAAAGGAACAAACTTACAAGACCAATTTTTAGCGTTGGCTGAATTTCGATTAAGTGTCGTTTTCTCGGTTTTTGCTGCACCTCCTGGGAAGGGTATGGCTCTGAGGAACTTCGTCTGCTGCCGGTGAAGACGATTCAACTAACAATAGATGGGTTTGGGCCAGAGAATAAGCCCAATTACAATTCATTGACAATAAGGAGCCCAACTACCTACATTAACCACGTGTAAAACAGATTTTACATGAACCAACAACAATTTTTCCATACCACCGACGTTGATCATCCACATGCTTGATCAGATTTTATCCTCCATGAGCATATTTTATTACGCATAATGTCTAAATATTAATTTTACTGCTGAAGAGTTAAGCCTACGTAAGTTTCTTCAGATCGGGTTCTTGCACTCATGCTCTGTAGACTACAACTCTATAATTCTATAGAAAAGAGACAAGATACTCCTATTAATTTTTTAAATTAAGACGTCAATATTTATATTAATATAAAAAAATTATTTTTTTAAAGAAATTTATAATAAAATTGAAAAATAAAAATAAATAGAAATAGAAATAATAAAATTCATTGGCTTTAAACATTTAACACATGATATCAAGAGTAAGAAATGCTTTTTATAACTAGATAATTTAGTGCACTAATTTGATGAGAGTGTACAACTAAGTATTAGCCATGCTTGTGTGTCGTTCGCATGTGCTAAGTAAATATTGACCGTTTGATTTATTGTCAGGCTCCAGATCCCTTATCTGAATCCCTTTCTCTAATCTTCATCTCCGTTTCAGGAAACAATCAGTCTATATTCTCCTACTCTGACTGTAACCAACGCCACAAGCGCACTGAAACACTTTTAGCTGCTGAAAAGCTTAAGAACGAAAAAGCTGATATCAAGTCTCATCTCAGCTACATTGTGTAAGCTTAATCTCTGTTTCTCTATTTAGCTGATTGTGGCAATTATTATAGGCATGGTTAGCTCAATTTTCAAGCTGTGAAGATATTGGGAGATTATATATAACTAATTGGTGAAATGGGTTTTTGTTGGATTAATGGAAATGTGAATTAAATGAAGTTGTTGGTACATTTCTTTTCCTTGTTTGGTTGCCTATAAAATAAGGGCTCAAGTGGGAATTTGGGTTATTGTTATATGATGTTTTGAAGTTTTTGAGTTTTCAAGAAAAATTGAAAAATTGATCAATTTAGTTGATTGTAGGTATCAGCTAAATTAATTTGTGGATTGATTCATATGTTGTTGTTATTGCGGAATCTTTAATTTGTGGAGAAGATTTCTTTTTCTGGGCAACCAAACAAGTGTTTGTAGGTAGTTTGGCTCTGCAAAATATATTTATGTGAAAGCCCTTTAAAAGGGAAAACTTTCTTGGTTTTTGCTTTTGTTTTAAATATTGGGTTTATATTGAGTAGATCTTAGTGAATTATAATGCACTTTTTTTCGTTGTTTTTTTTTCAGCTGAAAAATGAATCTCTTACCTCAACTCCTTGGGCACTGGCTGCTACTTCCTAATTTTCAATGAATTCAAACTATAGATTTTAAATTTGTATGTGTGTGTATACATTTCTTGAATTTTTAGCATCCAATGGAGTTTAGTTGAATAGCTGAAAATATTTTCCACTTACCTTAGATTTTGTTTTGGGAGGATAAGGTGGAGGAAATTGCTACATTTGTTCAACTAGAACTGGAAGAAGGAACATGTTCTGCTTTTTAATTATCTATGGTTTTTTTTCGTGTTGCTTTTGTATGTTCAACATATGGGGAATGAATGAGCAACATTATCCAATTGCAGTTGTTTTATTAATTAGTTGTTTGATTGCTTTTTGATGTATTGCGATATAAACAATGTGATGGAATGAGGTTGATTTTATATCCAATGAAAGATGAAAATTATGTCAAAATACTTTGAAGTTCCTGCTCATATAGCTGCAACTCACTTGTTATTCTTTTGTATCTATTTGACAGCCAGAATGCATGATGCGCTGTTGTAGCTAGCCACTATAGCCAGAAAAAGGGGAAAGCACAACTATTGAAACTGCATTCCAAGCCAGTCCAGTAAGTAGTACCAATCCAGGTAAGCAAGCAAGTTAAGAGTGTGATAAGCTTTGGCCGGGCCAACCTAGCGTAGTAAGAAATCCAGGATGCAATCGGGAAAAGAGAGAGAGGCTCAGGTTCCGTTGCTTTGCCTACTATTTGCAACTGTTGCCTATGACAAGAAGCGCACCAATTCCATTCAGGTCATTGGATAGAATTTTCCCTTTGGAGGGACATTATGGCTAGCACAGCTGATGGACATGATTGTCTGGATAGTGATGAAATCTCAGACGAAGGAACTCTTGAAGGTGGTGAAGACATAGAAGATGGGCTGTTGCCAGACTGCAATTCACATAATGTTGTTAATAATACAATGATTTTGACCAAACCATCAATAGAAAATTTAAGTGCAAACAGTTTGGATTTGGAGCCATATACTGGGATGACTTTTCCATCATTAGATGATGCAAGGGATTTCTATTATGACTATGCCAAGCAGATAGGTTTCACCATACGAACCAATCGGATCAGGCATTCACTAAAGAACATGGAAGTTATAGGACGTGACTTTGTTTGTTCTAGAGAAGGTTTTCGTGCTGCGAAGCATGCACTGAGAAAAGATAGAGTTCTTCCTCCTCGGCCTATTACTAGGGAAGGATGCAAAGCCATGATAAGGTTGGCGGCAAGAGATGGTGGAAAATGGGTAGTTACCAAATTTGTCCGAGAGCACAACCACAAGTTAATGACTCATTGTAAAATTCCTGGAGAATTGCCAACCATAAATATACTCAATGAGGTATAGCTCAGATAGCAATCAGATAACTGCTTTTATCTTACTGTATAATTAGAATACAATCACAGTATAGTCTCAGAGTTTCAGTTCACATTAAAAGCCATGAATATGTTTGGGACTTAACCTGTATTTGATTCCCCGATATCCAGATTTATGTTCTTGAATCTAACACCATTACCCCCTTCTTAGGTAACTCATCTCATCTGAAACCATGTGTTCTGCAGCTAATAGTGAACCCTAAATCTTATCTGGATATGAAAAAGTGTTCGCTGCAATTTGTAAGGAGCTTATCAACAATTTGTCAGCAAGCTATTTATACTCGGTCAAGGATTATATATTATAAACTTGAAGTCCCATGCCTCTTGCAATTTTTGTGGTTATCATAGTTCATAAACTAGATCCCTAAAATGTTTCCAACTATATTTTGCCATAGTATGCTTGTGTCTCATCCATTTACATTTTAGTGCTGTCAAGCTTGTAATCTGCTGAAGTTCCAGGAATGCATAAAAAAAATGTTCTAGTCATCATGTGAGAAACCTGTCCACAAATGCATGTGTAAGATCATCAGTTCAAGCTTGCATATTGACTGTAGAAACTTTTTGCTTGTGATCTTGTGATAATGGAGAAACAACTACTAATATATTATATCAATTTTCCTGTTTTCCTATTCATTTTCATTTTATTAATGCTTCTAACCTAACTTCCAACCTAACTTCCAAGTCTTTATCATCATTCTTCAACTCTAAGTTGTCCTATATGATTGCAGGAGGAGAAGGATAAGAAAATCAAGGATTTATATGATGAGCTGCAGCGTGAAAGACAACGATCTGCAGTGATTCAACGAGAGCTACAAATGATTCTTAAAGATCTTCAAGAACATGCTGACTTTATGTCTACTAGAGTTCAAGACATAATTAACAGCTTGAAAGAAATCGAACTTGGCAATATATAGTTCGCAGTGCAACTTTTAATCGGATAGAATATTCATGCCAAATTAGAGCTGGGCAAACTCAACACTCTGGATTTGCTTTGAGGTTGAGCATGTATCTCATTGGCCTGATACAACCTGCGAATCTGTTGATATATTTCCATACTAATCTGAGTGGACAAAGATGACCGCGGCATGTTACTTGAACTTTAATAGCAAGCGATTCTCTAATCTCACTGCTCAACTGGGTCTAAGGTAGACAAGTGCCTTGTCTCTACCCCTTTTGTTTTTCTTTGTTTTCTTTTTGGCTTTTATGTCACTGAAGTTACCCTCTGTTTGCAGTTACATTTTTTTGTTCCATAGTGAGATTGTAATCGTTTTAGTGCTCCAGCTTCTTCTTGGAGCTTATGTTGCTCTTCACCTCATTGCAGGAGGACAAGCGTGTGTTTTTAGGTTTCTTGGAATTAAATATTTCAAAATGCAGATTACATAAGAAGGATTAGCTTATTCTGATGGGAAACAAATCAATATCTTTAGACTCTACTAAATCTAGAGAATGTACATATAGTCATTCTTGATTCAGTTGAACAGCTTTTCAAATAATCTCCAACTGCTAAATTAAACAATTAATGAGTAAGTGATTTATCATCATTTTATAGTTGTTCAAGATCAATTGATTACAGTTACGAGTATGACTTGGTGGTGCTCTCAGTAGAGGTACCCAAGTTATTTTTCTTCACATTTCAAATGCTTAGTTTATATTTCTTCAACCATTGATAAATCATCTTCATGTGCTGTTCATATATACACACACATTACAGTATTTTAATGGCATAGTTATAAATTAGAGTTTGAATAGCCATACCATGATGCATTTTTCATTTTATATTTCCTTAGAGTTTGAATACATTTCAACCAATAAAATATGAGTTGGTTTATTTTTCATTTTTCATTTTATTGATCAAAATTTGAACTTTTGATGAAATTATAGATTTTTTTAGTTTCATCATGAATAATTCACTTCTAACTTAACTGGTAGGGAGGAAAATCAATATATAAGACGACCTTATTTCAATTAGAAAAAAAAAATTCTAAGAATTAAAAAGTCAAAACATAGCATTTGAAAAATGTCAAAAACCCACATGGACTTGCTTGAAATAGGGTAATCTCAAGCTGTCATAGAGACTTGAAGACAATAAGCCAGATTGATGTCCAGCATTATTCAATTGTTGCTAAGTTATGTTTGGTTTGAGGGAAAATTGGGAAGATGGGCAGAGGGAAGAGATGAGGAGGGTTTATTTTCCTTGTTTGATTTGGTGGGAAGCAATCAAAGGAAATAAAATCACACAAGGAAAGATGTCTTCTTTCTCTTTCCTTGGAGTTTGGAGAAAATTCTTTAGCTTAGAAATAAAATTGTTATACAGAAAATTACTTCCTCTATCCTAAAATATAAGTTGTTTAAGGCTTTTGAACAAGAATTCAAGAAGCAATATTGAAAAACCTATGAAGTTATTTATCTTGAAATCTATCTATGTGCATAAGGTTAAAGAGTTACATTCAAAAAGCTCAAAAGCAAGTACAATATATATTTTTTTTTTTTTACTTTTCTTTGTTTTTTTTTCAAGGATGGTTTTAAGTGGTCAAGCAGCAATATAGAGAACAAAAAATCACAAAACATGAAAACAAAACAATTAAAAAGATAGAAAAAAAAAAATTGAGGAGATTATCATAGTTGCAAACAGTAGGTAGCCACCAAGCCAATCCTACAACATTTGAATTAAAAACAACAAAACACACCCTCAAAACTAATCAATACAAATAGTCTCTCTGTGACTACCAAAAATATATATTGTTTCAATCCTCCCAAATCTGCCCCAACATGCCCCCTTCCAATTTTTCTCGGGATCAATAACAATGATGATTTGGCATTACCTGATGTTTAACAAATGTCAATGATCCAACCGCTTTCGCTTATCCATGATGACAAATGGCGAAATCGAGTCCGTCCGATTGGCTTCCTTTCGGTACCAAAAATATTTACAGAATGGAGAAATATATTGTCTAGGCCGAATGTAAGAACATCCACCATCACACGCCCTGTGCGAGCGTAATATATGAACAACTCGGCCTAGGTTTAGGTAAGTCTTTCCCTTTCCGTAAATTCAGTTTCAAGCTAAAATTAATTAATGAATTGAAATTAATCAACTCAAAGCACTAAAACCACCACCTTTCATCATTTGCTTAAACTCCATAAAATTAACCATTCCATCACCATCAACGTCAACCTTCATTATCATCCTTTTACAATCCTCTACTGCCTTTCCTTGCTTCAGCCCAAGAGAAGACAGAACAGATCTTAATTCATCAACAGTAATATACCCATCTCCATTTCTATCAAACACATTAAAAGCCTCTCTCATGTCCTCCTCCTCATCTCTCTCATCCATAATAGACTGATACAGAACACCAAACTCTTCAATGTCTACACACCCATCGCCATTAATGTCGATGTTGTCGATCATTTGAGTTAATTCCGAATCCGGAATAAAAATACCCAAATTCTCTAACGAATCACTTAATTCCTTTCTTGTGATTCTTCCATCGCCATTTCTGTCGAACATTTGGAAGACACGGCGGAGTTCAGAGGTGTCCATTCTTTTATGGAAGACAGAGGAGTAGGAGGAGGAGGAGGAGGAGGGAGGTGTTTTGTTGGGAGGGAAATTGGCTTGGTGGGGGCACCAAGAAGAAGGTAGGAGAAACCTAAGCTTCTTGGGAAGTAAATAGACTAGAATGGAATGAAGAAGATGATAAAGAAAGAAAATTTTTAGCATTTGAGAGGTAACAAAGAATTGTGTGGTGGGTGTTGTTTTGTTTGGCTGTTAGAGAAGATTTCGGAGGCTAATTTTGGGGTTGTGTTCTTTTACAATGCAAGATTATATAGAGAGAGGGAGTTAGGCAGTTGAAGTAGTTATATTTTGGATCCAAGAAAAGAAAAGAAAAGAAAAGAAAAATAATAAAGAAAAAGTTTAGTTTAGGTGTCACTTTAAAGCCGGCCTTTGTTTGTTTGGACCTCGCACTTCATTTACGCGTATTGTGAGATTGAATTAATTATTTTAATTAGTATTAGTATCATTTGTTTACCAATAAATTTTGTCAAAGACGCGTTTGCCATAATTGTTGTTTGGTTTTTTAGGTATTAATTTCGTAGCAAGTTGTTTAATTGTTGTTGAATTATTCATTTGTTCACCAAAATAAATAAATTCACAAATTTCATTATGCCACCATCGAAATTAAAATTAAATGATGTTAGAGTATAATGTAATCTATCCTCAAAGATGAGATATGATAGAGATATCGATTTTAAACTATAGATGTAAAGTCTCTTCAAACGCTCGAGAAAAAGTGATTTATCCCATTTATGGGTTTGTTTGGTGCAAATTTAAATTAGACTAAGAAATTCATCTAAAGAAAGAGTAAAAATTTGGTTTATAATAAATTTTAAATTTTTATTGTCACTTGTACGAAGTCTACTTAGTTCCCGCAAGGCACGTACCAAGTGGAGACCACAATTTTTCCTTTATTAAATTTAAAAAGTCGTTGAGAAATATGACCGTTGATAACGGATCTGAGATAAATTAGGACGCTGGGGATTGCAATGCGCCAAGAAAAAGGCAAAGACGGGATTCATCGTCGGCCACTGTGTCAACGGCTATTATGTTGTCGCGTTCGCGTGATTGGTGGACTTATGACACGTGGCAATCTTTAGATAACACTGCCGGCTGGGTGTTTGCTGCTCTTACTTAGCTGCTTGTAAGGGTAACGTTAGTAAATTCTCGAATAACCGTAGAAGAGGTTGCATTCGTTGTTTTGCAAGTCATATAGAAATGGGTAGTATAGCTGTCAAAAAGACCAAATCATTTTAGGGCATAGTTGTTGCCCTAAAGTTTTGCCTGTGGGTAAGAGACAACGCGTTTGGACAGCTACTAGTCCTAACGCATACATTATTATCTTCTCTACGGTGCAATCATACCCTAGACAGCAATTCCATTTGTCCTTTTTTTTTTTTTGCCTTTTCATAAATTTGGCTCTCTTTTTTAATTAATCCAGAGTAAAATTGGTTAATTTTGAGTCTGGTTCGCTGGTTCTTTCGATTGACCTATCCGATCAGATTTAATAAATCTTCAGATGATCTTGAATTGTTTCATATTAGTTTAAATAGCTACATTTTGAATTACCTTAGTTACCTTTTAGTTGGAAATATTTTCCTTAATTTGGATATAGAATTATTTTTATTCACAAACATATTTCTCACTTAAGCCAACGCATATGAACTGTAATTTGTTTGTTTAATTTGTGTATTAAGGAAAAATTAATTATGCAAAGATTAAAACATTATTAACGAAAATTGTATTTTATCCTAATTATTAAAAATAAAAATAAAAACAATGATATAAAGACATGTATAAGTTTTCTTATTTTAATGAATTCTTTAATTTAATTTCTGGTTTTTATTAATAAATGGAAGAACTTTCATATTCATATGAAGAACAAAAAGGATAATATTAATTTAATTATGTGATTCAAAAGAAATAAAAATGATCTCGAATTCTTTCTTTTTTTTTGTCGTTTTATATTAAATAGTTAATCAAATAATTATTTATACCAAACACTTTTATGAACAGCTAACCCCTGTTAAGCAAACCCTAAGTGGTGTAATTAATTCCTAATTTTCATTTTAGAATATACTTATCAGAAAATGAAAAATAGTTGAAATAAATCATAAATTTCTAAGTATTGTTTCGCATAAATTACATTTTTTTAGTAACATTTAAAAGTAAAATACGTGTACTAATTAGTGATTAATAATAGAAATTAGAAAATAAATAAACTAGCAATTTGGAACTTGGTGAATAGATTAATTTGGAATTAGTAATTAAGAAAGAGTTGACTAAGCCACTAAGATGCTCCATAGATAAGGGACAAGTTAGGAAAATGAATTAGAGATAAGGAAACACATTTTTGTCTCTTTCTATTTATATTTATCGTTTTTGTCCTCTTCACATGTTAATTAGCTGGCCAGTGAGTAAAACATAAAGTTTTTTTTTTTTTTTGAAAAAAAAAAATTAGTGAGAACATGAAGGAAGAAAGCATGCAACCATTGGTGGTTAAGCTATAGCA
Organism: Jatropha multifida; assembly: GCA_948099535.1. Lineage (NCBI taxonomy): Eukaryota > Viridiplantae > Streptophyta > Magnoliopsida > Malpighiales > Euphorbiaceae > Jatropha > Jatropha multifida. Next base: position 17,622 of record CANUEX010084240.1, on the reverse strand, counting down.
TAATTGATATGACAAATGACATAGCTATGAAGAAAGGAAGAAGAAAAACAACCATACTTACACATGTTAAGGCCTAGCTCTTGAGGACACATCCTACCTTCAAAGACATCTTGCAAATAAGGAATGCGCCCCCCGGTGTTTATCCATATACCTTTCTAAGAAGCATTTGTCAGTTAATCTCAACACAGCATAGAAACTGATATTCTTCTCCAATGCACCTTTCAATCTCAAAATTTTAATAACTAAACCCCTAGGAATGATAATCTTCTTCAAACTCTATGGAAAAATGTAAGGACATGCAGCAATTTCTGAAGGCTTCATATCAATCACATTAACGAGAAAATCCATAACATCCATTATTTTCTTCTCTGAAAAGGTCATGCATTGAGGATACTTTTTGAAAGCTAACAAGATTCATCTTTAGACCAACCACAGCTTCCATAAACCTCTATTTTGTGTTCCCTATTTAGGATGATGCGTCAAGATCTTCCGGATTACAGATTGTGGCGTTCCAATTTGTCTCAAGTCCAATAAATTAGGAGCACTAATCTTTTCAACATCCTGTGGCAAAATTCTTGATTGATTACTCATAGCTTTAATGACCATGTCATCATCAAATAGCAAAGCACTCTTGAGGAACTCATAAGCAGGAATAATCTTATTCCTTAAGCTACGGTTTAATAATGTTGGTGTCGAAGATATAAATTTTGCAAGGTTTGGACCAGTTATCCCAACAGAAGAGAAAAAATTAAGCTTATGAGAAAGGATTTTCTCAGGATTAGCTAAAGAACCGTTGGGTTTAACTTAACAATTCTGACCATTTGCGAATGGGAAAAACCGTGTTTGTTAAGAAGAGTAAGGACAGAGTCTGGTCTTTCTGGGGTTACAAATTGCACTTTCTTCGAAGCAAGCAGACTTAGCTGCTTGTGGTGACAACCCACATGAATTTATGAGGTACGACTCTGTAAAATAGGTTTCCATTGTTGTATGGTTATCTAATGATAAGATCTGGTAATAATAAGAGGTGGACATCGAAGAAACCTTAAATCACAAAAATGTCTCAGAAAAGGAGATAGCAATTGTGGTGTTTTAGTGTATAGTAAAGCAACCATAACTGAAATGCATGCAAAGATTAGTGCTCCTAATTTATTAGTCTTGAGGGAAATTGGAATACCTCAATCCCTTATCAATATGTTATTGACATATCATTGTCCTTTGATATGCCATAAGGTTGACAGGTTCCGTGATAAGGTCAACAAGGCTATTAATATGGGGTTCTGCCCTGCAAAAACAAAGTTCGTCCAGGCTATTCATGCAATTCTCAGCATAAGTGAATCAAAATGGCAGCAAAAGATTGAGCTTTATGGAAGATATGGTTGGTCTAAAGATGAGATGTTGTCGGTTTTCAAGAAACATCCCCTTTGCATGACCCTTTTAGAGAAGAAAATAATTGGTGTTATAGATTTTCTTGTTAATTTTATGGATATGAAGCCTTCAAAAATAGCTGCAAGTCCTTACCTTTTTACTTTCAGTTTGAAGAAGAGAATAATTCCGAGGGGCTTAGTTTTTAAAACTTTGATATTGAAAGGTGTATTGAAGACGAATATCGATTTCTATTCTGTGTTGGCAGTAACTGACAAATGCTTCTAAAGGTATGTGGACAAACACAAGAAGCATATTCCTTATCTGCTTGATGTCTTTGAAGGTAAAGGTAGGATGTATTCTCAGGAGCTAGGCTTTCAATATGGCAATAACATGTTGATTTTGGTTAGGATGGTGGTTTTTTTTTTTTTCTTTTTCGTTCTTCTTTCCTTCTTTATGGCTCATGTTATTTGTCATATCAATTACCTTAACCACTGAGGATTTGGTGAATTGATGCACTTTGAGACCTGTTTCTGCTATGCATAATCAGGTTTCTGGTCATTAGTTTCCAAGGAGAAAAACTTGTGATTGGAAGCTCCACTGCGAACAGCCAGCAGGTGGAGTGACTGGAGACAAGCACTTGAAAATATTTCTTGGTGCTGAGAAAATTATGAAACCCAGGATGTTAAACAGGAGTACATCTTTCCGTCCGTCGAACCTTAGGGATTTGACTGCAGCTCATGAAGATGAAGAAGAAGAGGCTTAAGCTTCAACCAACAATAAATGGGCTTGGGCCAGAGTTTATCTTTTACACACCCAATTATATTTCATTCACACTGGGGAGCCCACCTAACTGCATTAACCAACGACATTGTCACGCATTGTTTTTCGAGTGAAAAGAAAAATAAAAACTGTTAAAAGTTAAAAATTTTATTTTTCAATAATAAAAATTTAAACAGTGTTTATAAACAGTTACTATCAACATTTAAGGCAATTTTCTTCCACTATAAAGTAAAATATAAACTTGTTCATACCTGGGATATGGTTTGGAATTGTTTTTAATTTTCTATTTTGCCAAAACTGTGAAGCTAGAGTCCAAACATCATTAATGTTTCCATAGACCATTCTTAACATTAATTATCATTATTTTCAACTCCTAAAAATATTACTCCTGCCCTCTTAAAAGGATAATTTACTTTCTTTTTTTGTACGGATTAAGAAATAAGTAGTTGGCAGTTAAGCTATGTCAGAATGGATATCACAGCAATTATATAGCTATAAAGATAAAAGTAAAAAATAAGAAGTCCCAATACTAAAATTCAACATGTTAGTGCCCATATTGAAGGCCTAGAGCTTGAGGACACATCCTACCTTTAAAGGCATCCTGCAAATAAGGAATAAGATCCTTGTGTTTGTCCATATACCTTTGTCAGTCAATACCAACACAGTAGAGAAACAGATATTCTTCTCCAATGCACCTTTCAACATCAAAATTTTAATAACTAAACCCCTTGGAATGATTCTTCTCCGAAAAAGTCGTGCATCGAGGATCTTTAGACCAACCACATCTTTCATAAACCTCTATTTTGTGTTGCCAATTTGATTCAGAGAAACCAATAACTACTCGAAGAGCATGGATAAACTTTGTTTTTGTAGGGCAGAATCCCATATCAATAAGCTCTTTGGTCTTATTCCGGACCTTATCAGCCTCGTGGCACAGCAAATAAGGATGATGTATCAACATCTGCTGGATTACAGGTTGTGGCATTCCAATTTCCCTCAAGACTAATAAATTAGGAGCCACAGTCTTTTCCACGTCAGATAGAAGAATTCTTGATCTTGGCCTCAAAGCTCTAATGACCATGTCATCATCAAATAGCAAAGCACGCCTGAGGAATTTATAAGCAGTAATAATTTGATTCGGCAAGCTGGCGTGTAACAGCGTTGGTTTTGAAGATATGAATTTTGCAAGGTATTGGCCAGTAATCCCAATAGAAGTGAAAAAATTAAGCTTAGGAAAAATAGTTCTCTCAGAATCATATAAAAGAAACCGTGGGTCATACTTAACAATTTTAGCTATTTGGGAATTGGTGAAACCATGTTCACTGAGTAGTGCAAGGGCAGAATCTGGTCTTTCCGGAGTTAAAAATTGAACTTTCTTGGAAGCAGATATAGCGGCTTGTGGTGTCAATCCACATGAATTTATGAGCTAGGAAACTGTAAGAGAGGTCTTTTCCAGTTGTTTTTCATTCCTACCGATTGTTGATGAGAAAGATCTGGTAATAATAACTGGTGTACGTTGAAGAAGCCACAAATGGGTACTCAAATCACAAAAATATCTCAAAACAGGAGAGAGCGATCGTAGCGTTTTAGTATATAGTAAAGCAAACATAACTGAAATAAATCGCAAATTAGCCTGAAAAACAATGCAAGGAACAAACTTACAAGACTAATTCTTAGGGTTGGCTGAATTTCGATCCAAGTGTCGTTTTCTTGGGTTTTACAGGTTGTTTCTCCCAAAAGCACCGTCTCCGAGTGCAGAACAGACACATCTTTCCGTTCTCTGAACCTGAAGGATTCGTTTGACCAGAGAAGGTCATGGCGCTTGGAAACTTCATTTGCTGCCAGTCTCCGAGCTAATGGAGAAGAAGGGGCTTCAGATTGAATAAGTTCTCTGAATGAGAAAAAGAGAGAATTGAAATTGGGCGAAATCATGCGACTATTTTCTGCAGCTGGATGGTCTAAACCCATGGAATGGATGAAGTTGAAACTCTGCGTTTCATATTTCCGATAGTTTTCGGAAGTTATTTGCAAAAGGTAATCTTTATTAATACAATAATAATTAAAATCTACACATTTAATATAAAAAATAATACATTTTATTAAATCCTTCAAAATAGATATTTTAAATTTCAAGCAAACGAATTAATTTCTAAATTCATAATGTAAATTGACAAAAATAAAAAAAAATTTAAGCTCAACTAATTTCATTTAGGTTTGTAAGCTTAACCTTTATTAAAGGCTCAAACCTGAATAAAATATGTAAAAAGTCCACTCTACATAAGTTTGCTATAGCAATATGAAAGTTAATAAAAAGACAAAAAGGAAAGTATCAATTTTCATTTAAAGAAGTGAATTCCAAACAATTTCATAAGAACCAGTCAAGTTCCAAGGATTGAGGACAAACTGTCCCACCAGATTATCCATAGTAGAAACAAGTCTCAAAAATTCTCTACACTAAGCTGACCATATCTTTTTTTTGGTTAAGCTTTAGAGAGATATTAGAAAAAAAAAAAATATACACATTCGAGATCCAACATGTTAGCGCCCATATTGAAACCCTAGCTCTTGAGGAGACAACCTACCTTCAAATACATCCGGCAAACAAGGAATATGCTCCCGGTGTTTGTCCACATACATTTTTGAGAAGCATTTCTCACTTAGTGTCAACACAGAAGAGAAACTGATATTCTTCTCCAATACTCCTTTCGACATCAAAATTTTAATAACTAAACCCCTAGGAATGGTTCTCTTCTTCAAACTGTGAGAAAGTAGATATGGATTTGCAGCTACTGCCGAAGGCTTTAAATCCATCACATTAACGAGAAAACCTATAGTACCAATTATTTTCTTCTCCGAAAATGTCATGCATCGAGGATCCTTTTTGAAAGCTGACAAGAACTCATCTTTAGACCAACCACATCTTCCATAAACCTCAATTTTGTGTTGCCAAGTTGATTCAGATTGAGTAATTGCAGCAAGGGCACAGATAAACTTCGTTTCTGTAGGGCAGAAACCCATATTCATAACCTCTTTGATCTTCTGGCGAAACATGTCAACTTTAAACAATAACAAATTAGTATGATGTTTCAATAACAGCTGGATAAAGGATTGTGGCATTCCAATTTCTCTCAAGAACAACAAATTAGGAGCACTAACCCTTTCCACATCGTATTGAAAGATTCTCGATCCCTTACCCATTGCTTTAATGACCATGTCATTATCAAACAGCAATGCAGACTCGAGGAATTTGTAAACAGGAACAATTCGATTACTCAAGCTGTGGGTTAATATAACTGGCTTTGAAGAGATTAGTTCTGCAATGTCTGGGCTATTGATCCCAACAGAAGAGAAAAACATAAGCTTTGGAAAAATAGTTTTCTCAGGATCAGCTAAAAGAAGCGATGGATATGACTTAACAATTTTGGAAATTTGGGGACTAGAGAAACCAAATTTGTGGAGAAGAGCAAGGACAGAGTTTGGTCTTTCTACGGTTTCAAACTGCACTCTCTTAGAAGCAGAATTGGCAGCTTCTTGTGATAACCCACATGAATTTATGAGGTATGACACTGTAAAAGAGGTTTCTACTGTTGTATTGTTATCAGACGAGAAAGCTCTGATAATATCAACAGGTGTAGATTGAAGAAACTGTGAATAGGTCCTTAAATCACAAAAATGTCTCAAAATAGGAGATAGCAACTGTGGTGTTTTAGCGTATGGTAAACGAAACATAACTGAGATGGATGAAATTAACGATGCAAGGAACAACTTACAAGATTAATTCTTAGCCTTGGCTGAATTTCAATCAAATGTCGTCTTCTAGGGTTTTGCCAAACACTGCAGAATGTTGGACGGTCTCATTGTTGATTTAGAGGACGTTTAACAGGAGCACATTTTTCTGTTGTTTTGGCACTGTTTCAGAATCCTAGGGATTTGAGAAGGCTATGGCTCTTGGAAACTTGGTTTGCTGCTGATGAAGATGAAGCAACTTCAGATTCAATTACAACAGGGTTCGGGCCAGAGAGCGACTCCACCTAAAACAAACCAAATTATACACCAGGGCTGCAAATTAATATCACCCGCCTTCACCTAAAAAAAGTTTGCTTGGGATGCATTGTTTTTCGAAAAAAAGAAAACTACATCAAAAATTGAAAATATTATAAATCAATAAATTTTATTTTTAAGATGAATTTCATATATTTAATACTACAATTTAAACAATGTTTGCAAACTATCGGTGTCTAAAACGATATTTGCTATCTTTAGGGCTTTTGACCATTTAAGCTATGAAAAAAATTGAAAATACCAGAAAAAAGTGTTTGAAAAAGTAATTTTCGATGGGTGATTAATTCTACCTAGCTACAGTCAAGTCAATATCAATAATGTCAACTTGAATGAATGCATTTAAAAAAATGACAACAAGCATAGGGGGTTGGTAATAGGTCAAGTACCTACCAAAATGGCCTACTCAAACTCGAACCTCAACACAATCACAAAATAAGTAATACAAACCGTTTGAATTGGATTTGTTTACCCGAACATATCCCGCATTCAATTGGCATTATCCGAATATTACTTGATCCCATTCAAATATTTGTCTAGCAAAAATCTATGCAACACAAAAGCCTGAACCAAAACCAAAACCAAAACCCAAACCCAAAAGGACTATAAAATTCAAACTACATAAACCAATATCTTACTAAAAAAAATTAATCAAAAAAAAAAAATCCTTAAAACACAATAATACCTTATAAATCTAGAATCTAATTTTATACAAATACATCTAAATTCATATAAATACGTTGTGCACAAAATACATATAAATAAAAGATACATTTGTTCAATCCAACCTGAAATTACATTTGAAAATACCAATAGATTCATTTTAATTATTTTGCTTTAAGCATCCATGCTTTTCCATAACCATATATGTATGGCTCCTGTGTAAGCGAAAGGAAGCTACAGATTGATTTTTGTTGAGTGTTAGAAAATGGAAAAATATTTGTGAGACAGTGGAAGCTACTTGGATTTTACTTTGAGCATAAACTCGTTAAAAAACTCAATTAAGTTTGTTCCGTTTTACTTGACATTTCAACAAGTATACTGTAAAAAAAGTAATTTTGTGCATATAAATAACTATTTATAAGCATTATTGCGATAAAAATAACAATATTATTAATATCAAAAAATTAAACTAAAGCTAATATATTTTAGTTAGCAGAATGGATGTAAATAATCTCAAATGGACAAGTTTTGAAGTTGATGTTAAATCCATCGCAGCTCAAAATTGAATCAAACAAGCCCTCAATTACAACTTAAATGGGAGGCATTACCCAAATACAAAGGGGTAGAACATAGATTTTGGAAATGGCTTTAATGGATACTTATTCGCAGGCAAAACTCAGCAAGTATAAAATATTCAGGACATTTCATCAAACACTGGATATGCATAAAAAATCTTCAATGTTTCTGCAAATTATAGATGATTAGAAGGTTTCCCTCCTATACCGAAACATCTCTCTCTCCTATTACAGGTTGACAGAGATGGAGAATTTCATTTCCTCATTAAAAACAATCAGAATTAAAAGCACAAATTTATCATCAAAACAGATTTGCTCTTCCAAGTACCACGCGAGACAAACTTGTCAAATTTATTTTCATTTGAACAGACTCTCTGCTTTCCCTGAAACTGAAAGACTAATTTATTTTGTGTGCAACGTTAAATTCAGGCAAACAGTTACTGAAATTTTCTGAAAAAATAAACCCCAACTATCATCCGGCATATTAATTCTTTTTTGCTTAGATGCATTCTTCATTGTAGAGTGATTTTTCTCATTAAACTGAATCAAGTTAAACTTCTAAGTGACTAACAAGCAGAATAGACAAACATAAAATTTATAAATGGAAGTTCTGTAGAGAAAGTGCCTTCAAATTCAGGCAGCAGCCAAGATAAAGTACGCGGCGGCGCCAGCAGCAGCAGCAGAGATGCTGACGGGTGCTAGATGAGGAAGATAGGAGAAGAGGGGATTAGGGTTACCGTTTTACGCGGCGGCGCCAGCGGGGGCAGCAGCAGCAGCAGCAGAGATACTGACGGGTGCTAGATGAGGAAGATAGGAGAAGAGGGATTAGGGTTGCCGTTTCTTAAAAATTTTCGTGTTTTAACAGCTGGAGGTACAGAAAGCTGCGACGAAGGGAGAAAGAAGAAAGATGATCTTTGAATCGGTTAGGAAATGAACAAGGCTCAGTCTCCCCAATTTATTAAAAATCAATTTTTCTAAGAGAAAAAAAAAAGCTGATTTTTTTTATAAAAAATAATAAAATACATAGTCCCATTCTAAATACTTATCATAGCTCCAACGGTATAATATTCCTAAATACTTAATAAATAAATATGGGCGATATCGAAAATATCATTATTTTCCTCTCTCATTTTCACATTTATGTATAGTACAGATATAGATTATTATTTTAATTCCTAAATAATTTTTTTTTTAAAATGGAAAGATGGATAAAGTATTACTAGCTTCCATCAAACTACATCATGAATAGATATGCTGCTTGGTTCGCTGACAAATAATAGGACTCGCCATGGAGAGTTTTACAATCAGCAATAATTGAGCCAACATAAGAAAAATCCTGTTGTTGTGACTTTAAAGCCTGGATAGCCAACAAGCTATCGCTTTCAACAATGATCGGGACATGCTGGTATCGACCCTTAAGCCAGCTGAGAGCCTCCCCAATCCCAAGCACCTCTGCCATTAGAGCTCCTGCCACCCAGCCTAGTGTTTGCATTCTGCCACCAACACAACAGCCATAACTGTCTCGAATAAGCCACCCAACACCCGCCATATCATCCGATGGTCAGTAGCTGGCATCCACATTGCATTTCACACCTTCCACCGGCGGTGCCCAACGTACCGGCAGACTGTCACGTACCACTACCAAAGCAGAACCAGTGTCCCCATTTGCAGCTTGCCAAGCATGAAGAACATGTTGTGCTTTCCGAACCAGACTAAAAGAGTCAGTAACCTTCTACACCCAAACAAGAGAATTGCGTGCATTCCACAACTCCCAGGCAATTAAACCATCTTCCTCCAACTGGGCTGTACTACACCGTGCTATTAACAGCCGAAACCAATCCGCAAAATCACTGACCGACGCCCACCACCCTACTGTCGAGGCTAACCAAGCATCCTTAGCAAAAGGACATGTAACACGACTGTGCAGTTTCACCATTCTGAGCACATATTGGACAAAACAATGGAACATTCATATGTCTAGCCCTCAACACAGCAAAAACTAGTAACACATTAAGAAGAGCCCTCCATAGGAAATTTTTTATCTTTGGGGGAATATTTAAACCCCATACCTGCAGCCATACTTTCGGGCTATATCTAGTTGCAACTGAAGTCAATCATAAAGAAGGTTTTATCCGCTTCGTACACTATATATCCCTTTGGCATCATATCGCCAGCTCCATCGATCTTTTATAGGATATATTAGGCTCACAGGAATTTGCTAAATCAAACGCATCTGCTGAACAGGAAAAAGCTGTAGCACATAGCTCGGATTGTCACCCAACTGCTCATGTAAAAAATCCGTATTTGGAAAATAAACAGCCTTTAGTAATCGACTCACCAACGCCTCTGGTCTAGTTAACATATTCCAGTCTGTCTTTACCAGCATAGCGAGATTGAAATACCGAAGGAGCTTAAAACCCAATCCGCCTTCAGGCTTTCGACGACACAGATTTTTCCAGGAAAACCAGTGAACATCCGAACTTGTGTCACTGCCTCCGCGCCACCAAAACCGACTCATTGCCTGCTCATTGGAAGTACAAAAATGGACCTGCAAAATAAAGACAATCATTTAATAGTTTGGAAGAGATTGGACAACTGTCTTCAACAACACCTCCTTCCTAGCCCGAGATAAGAGTTTGCATTTCCATCCTCGCAATTTAGTCGAATGAGTGTAGTCAGTTGCCTCAATAATTTATTAAAATTTAAACAAATTAAAGCAATGATAACCAAAGTGTGATAACTATTTGAAAACGGAGAAAGTAATAATTTTTCATATTTTTTTGACAGAAGAGTATTATTTTCTTGATAATACTAAATTTTGATATGGCAATTGATGATTTGGGAATGTTTCATCTAACGACAATACTTCTATTACTTGGACCAAGACAAAATTGCTCGTCATTAACTATAGCTTGAAATACAAAATTTTTTTTTCACCATTTTATATTTCAACAATAAACTTCTTTCTTATTGTAAAAAAATTATTAATTTACTTTTCTTTTCAAAACTATAAATTGGAATCTTTTTAGTCATTTAGGTCTAAAACATAAAAAATATTTCCAAATATGTTGTTTGAATTGTACCCAAAATACACCTTTATTCATCTGCACACTCTAAATAGCCTTGGCCTATAACTCTTTCCAAATGTTACCACATAAATTGCGGCAAACAGTGAGTTACCTGTTCGTTTTACACCAAAACAGGAGCAAATAGCTAATGTAACAGAAAGTAAAATTAAGGTGACATTTGCTTTTCTCTGTATAGCACAGCAAAAATGTTCCAAATTTTAAGAAATTAAAATTCAGAATTTTTCGGCGTTTCATAATTTTCATAATTTTCAAGTGCTTGTCTCCAGTCACTCCACCTGCTGGCTGTTCGCAGTGGAGCTTTCAATTACAAGTTTTTCTCATCGGAAACTAATGACCAGAAACCAGATTGTGCACAGCAGAAACAGGTCTCGAAGTGCATCAATTCACCAAATCCTCAGTGGTTGAGGTAATTGATGTGACAAATAACATGAGCCATAAAGAAGGGGAAAAAAAAACCACCATCCCAACCTAAATCAATACGTTATTGCCCACATTGAAAGCCTAGCTCCTGAGTGTACATCCTACCTTTACCTTCAAAGACATCGAGCAAATAAGGAATATGCTCCTTGTGTTTGTCCACATACCTTTCTAAGAAGCATTTGTCAGTTGCTACCAACACAGAATAGAAACTGATGTTCTTCTCCAATGCACCTTTCAACATCAAAATTTTAATAACTAAACCCCTCGGAATGATTCTCTTCTTCAAACTGAAAGTAAAAAGGTAAGGAGTCGCAGCTATTTGTGAAGACTTCATATCCATAAAATTAACAAGAAAATCCATAACACCAATTATTTTCTTCTCCGAAAGGGTCATGCAAAGAGGGTGTTTCTTGAAAACTGACAACATCTCATCGTTAGACCAACCATATCTTCCATAAAGCTCAATCTTGTGCTGCCAATTTGCTTCACTAATGCTGATAATTGCATGAAGAGCCTGGACGAACTTTGTTTTTGTAGGGCAGAACCCCATATTAATAGCCTTTTTGACCTTATCCTGGAACTTGTTAACTTTATGGCAAATCAAAGAACTATGATATGTCAATAACATATTGATAAGGGATTGTGGCATTCCAATTTCCCTCAAGACCAATAAATTAGGAGCACTAATCTTTTCCACATCATATAGCAGAATTCTTGATCCTGGCCTCAAAGCTCTAATGACCATGTCATCATCAAATAGCAAAGCACTCCTGACGAATTTATAAGCAGGAATAATTTGATTCGGTAAGCTATGGCGTAATAGCGTTGGATTTGCAGATATGAATTTTGCAAGGTCTGGGCCAGTAATCCCGATAGAAGAGAAAAACTTAAGCTTGGGAAAAATAGCTTTCTCAGGATCAGCTAAAAGAAACCCTGGGTCATACTTAACAAGTTTAGCTATTTGGGAATCAGTGAAACCATGTTCATTGAGTAGGGCAAGGACAGAGTTTGGTCTTTCTGGAATTAAAAATTGCACTTTCTTGGAAGCAGATATAGCGGCCTGTGGTGACAATCCACATGAATTTATGAGGTAGGAAACTGTAAAAGAGGTTTTCTCCGGTTGTTTTTGATTCCTACCGATTGTTGATGAGAAAGATCTGTCAATAATAGCTGGTGTACATTGAAAAAGCCGCAAATGGGTACTCAAATCACAAAAATATCTCAAAATAGGAGAGAGCGATTGTGGTGTTCTAGTGTATAGTAAAGCAAACATAATTGAAACAAACGCAAATTAGCCTGAAAAACAATGCAAGGAACAAACTTACAAGACTGATTCTTAACCTTGCCTGAATTTCTAGGCGCCATTTTCTAGGGTTTTGCAGTTTGTTCCTGCCAAAGAGCATCGAGTGCAGAACAAAACTGGATGTTTAATAGTAGCACACATATCCATTCTTTGGGTGCTGCTAAAAACTGAGGGATTTGTCTGGCCTGAGAAAAGGCTGCGGCTCTTGGGAACTTTTTGTTTGCTGCCAGTGCCTGCTGATGATGAAGAAGAAGAAGAACAAGGGTCTTCAGATTCAACAAACGCGAGAGGCAGATGGGTTTGGGCCAGACAACAACCCTGTCTATTGGCGAGTATATAACCAGTTTAGCCTCCTTTTTCTTTTTTTTAGGCTTAATGACCGAAAAACATAATAATAATAATAATAAACTTTCACCTTTATTTTCAATTTCAACAAATTTCATTAAAAATTTATTTTCCTTTAAAAAGTAAATTTTTTATCCTTTTGGTGCAAATTCATGAGAGTAAATTATATAAAAAAAATTAATTTTTAGGTAAATTCTACGTTGTTTTCAAGTTTAAAATAAAAATTGAATTTTATTCATAGTATAATAAATTGCAGAATATATAAAATTCATATTTTAAAAACCAGTTAAAAACACACAGTCGAGCATAGCTATGGTTTGGCAGCAGTAAATATTCTCTTGTTTAATTTTGCGAGCTTCACCCGTAATAAAACACACAGTCGAGCATAGCTATAATTTGGCAGCAGAAAACTCAATTTAACAACAAGAAAGTGAATAAAAAGACCAAAAATTGCCAATTTCCATTTAAAATTCTTCAATTCCAAACAATATGCAAACAGTCTGCTCGACATTTCCACAGGAGCTCTAAGGATTCAACCCAAACCCTCCCACCAGATTATCCAAAGTTCTCTAGCATTACATACCCTAAACAGCATAGGATATGAAGATAAAAAAAAAATCTCAGAATCAAAATGTTATTGCTCGTATTGAAATCCTAGCTCTTGAGGATGCTTCCTACCTTCAAAGACATCCAGCAAATAAGGAATATCCTCCAGATGTTTGTCTACATACATTTTTAAGAAGCATTTGTCAGTTAATAACAACACAGAATGAAAACTGATCCTCTTCTCCAATACACCTTTCATCATCAAAATTTTAAAAACTAAACCCCTAGGAATGATTCTCTTTTTCAAACTGTAAGAAAGTAGATATGGATTTGCAGCTACTGCTGAAGGCTTTAAATCCATCACATTAACAAGAAAATGTACAGTACCAGTTATTTTCTTTTCCGAGAAATGCAAACATCGAGGATCCTTTTTAAAAGCTTTCAAGATCTCATCTTTAGACCAACCACATCTTCCATAAACCTCAATTTTGCGTTGCCAGTTTGATTCACTGAGTAGAATTGCTTGAAGAGCATAGATAAACTTCATTCCTGTGGGGCAGAACCCCATATCAATAAGCTCTTTGATCTTATCGTGGAACTTATCAGCTTTGTGGCACAGCACACTAGGATGATGCATCAAGATCTGCTGGATTAAAGATTGTGGCGTTCCAATTTGTCTCAAGAACAATAAGTTAGGAGCACTAATCTTTTCAATATCCTGTCGCAAAATTCTTGATTGATTACTCATAGCTTTAATGACCATGTCATCATCAAAGAGCAAAGCATTCATGAGGAATTCATAACCAGGAATAATTCGATTACTTAAGCTAGTGCTTAGTATTGGTGGGTTTGAAGATATGATTTGTGCAAGGGTTGGGCCAGTGATTCCAATAGAAGAGAAAAATTTAAGCTTTGGAAGAATAATTTTCTCAGAATCATATAAAAGAATCCGTGGGTCATTCTTAACAATTTTCGCCATTTGGGAACTAGTGAAACCATGTTTTTTGAGCAGTGCAAGAACAGAGTCTGGTCTTTCTGGAGTTAAAAATTGCACTTTCTGAGAAGCAGATATAGCAGCTTGTGGTGACAATCCACATGAATTTATGAGGTAGGAAACTGTAAAAGAGGTATTTTTCAGTTGTTCTTTAGCAGTACTGATTGTTGATGAGAAAGATCTGGTAAGTGGCGTAGATGGAAGAAATCGCAAATGGATCCTTAAATCACAAAAAAGTCTCAAAATAGGAGATGGTGATTTAGTGCACAGCGAACGAAACATAACTGAAATGTATGCAAATTAGTCTGAAAAAACAGTGAGAGAAACGAACTTACAAGAGTAATTTGCAGCGTTGGCTTACAGTTTGTTTCGCCCAAGAGCGCCGATGAAGAACAAAGCAGGATGATGCCTTTGCTGATGAAGGTGAAGGGGCTTATCCGATGAAGAAGATGGGTTTGGGCCATAGAATGACTCCGCCCGACCCGAAACACGAACCGAATTTTTTCTTCCTCTCACTTGTAAATAGTGACTTTTTTTTAATATAATTTTCATTTTTATACCTTTGTTAATCTTATTTAAATATAAGAGTTTGAATTTTAATTCTTGTTAAAAAAAATTATAAGAAAAATTCAAACATAAATATTACAAAATATTGGTAATCAAAATTTTTACTTTGTATCCTTCAAAAAAGAAATTGTTATTTTCTAGAGTACAGTATTTACAAACAAATATTTATTTTACAAATAATATAAAATATTAGTAACCGGCACTATTATTTCGTAATTGACAAATTTAAAATAGACCAACTGCTTTTTATAAATTATAAAATTTAAAAATAAAAATTTTACCTTTTTATTATAATTAATAATTATTTTAAAATGTTCAATTTATTATACTAATTAATGTCTAAAAAATGAAATAAAATAATTTTTCCCATTTTCTTGCAAAAGAATCAACACATTGACACTTACATACATAATTAAGCTTAAAATTTATAATTTTTATAAATATTTTAATAGATTTTACAATAATCTTTTTAAATATCAATTATTGAATTCATTTTGAATAAATAATCTAAAATCCAAGCAAAACTTTAATAAATATTAAAAAAAAATTTAAAAAACTTTCATCGAGATTTTCCTAATTTGAAATATGTTTGAAAAGACCTATCATCTCTTTTTATAAATCACAAAATCAAACTTTAATAGATTATTGAAAACTAAATGTATTCTGCAATTTCATCAGAATTACTACATTGATCAAGCGCATATCAATAAAATGTCATGAAAATAATATTATATTATTTGTAAAGAATTAAGTTTTTTTAAAATATGATTTGATTTTCTTTAAGGTTTCATTTATATTGAGATAAATACTTATAAAAATTCTGTAATAGTAGAAAAAAGAAAATTAAGAGATAAAATATTAATTATTTTAAAAAAATAAAAATTTTTTAAAATATAAATAATATTATTAATTTAATTAATTATTTAAAAAATAAAAATTATTAATGATATTAATTGATTTTTTATTAATTATATTAAAAATAATTTTTAAAATATAAAAATTATTTTCAGTTTAATAGATTAAACTTTTGTTAGATAAGCATCCTAAATAATTTAACATTGTGCTACGTAAGTTTTTATGCCTTAACTTTTATATATTTATATATAAATAGATAAATTCATAAAGCTATTGATAATTAGCACTACTATTTTATAATTCAACAATTTTAAAAATAAAAAAAGTATATAATAAATTATTCAAGAATATTACAATTGCAAAAATTTATAGATACAAATATTATTTTGTAAATTCATGTTACCCAAAACTTGAAGTTATTGGAAAAAAATTTTGTATAAAAATATGGAATAAAAGTCAATTTGATTCTTAAATTTGTTTAGTATGATGAAAAATTTTAAATTTAACTCCTTGAGCCAATTTAATCGCTTGAATTTGTTTAAAATGACTAAAAAAATCATATTTGATATTTTGAATCAATTTAACATTTAATTCTTCATTTTATTTACAATGTGAAAATTACTATTTAGAGATTTATCAAAATTGTAGTTGGAATCAAGTTGATTAATTTATTAAAAAAAATTAATTATAAAATATAAAAAAATAATATATGAAGTATATTATATATCTTTTTACTTTGATCGATGGCTTTAAATTTGTAAATATGTATCAATTTAAATATTTTAAAATTAATCTATGTTATTAGATTATTGCTTATAAAATTTATGCATTTTTCATATTGAATAAAAAGTTATAATTCATATTTATAATTTATTATATTTGTCATGACCCAAAACCGTGGGCCAGACCGGCACTAGAACCTAGGTAAGCTTAAGGCACCCGAGGCCCGTAGTAAGCCTAAACTATCACAATCCATCCCTATGTTCATTTAACTATCAGAGTAGTAAGCCCATATTATGACATTTTTCATAAGACAATCAGAGTTAATAATTTTTGACCCAGCATTAGTATTAAGTATTATTCACAGCTTGGGCCCATATCCACATAATAAAAATATTTTCTCATACAAATATTTATTTGTCATAATATATTCAAACTATTCCTATCATACAATCTCCAGATAGTCATTTACACTCCACAATTTATTTATAATCATATGATAATTCTATTACAAACCAATATTTATTTAAGCATCCTAACTGCGGAGTAAAATAAAATGTGCCGAGTATTCCAAATATTAACAGAGAATTTATACTAACATGATTAATCCTCTGCGAAGAAGGAAGCAGAGTCTTAAGGACCAACAGTACTTCTATTTCCTGAAAAATATTTATGGAAGAGGGGTGAGTTTCACTAAACTCAGTGAATAATAATAAATAATGCAAACCCACACATTCAAGCAGTATGCTTTCACAATATAATAAATGTCATACTTCACAAGCACGTGGCATACAACAGCATCTTTAAACAAGTCACATTCAAATACTCACAACATGTGGAAATTAGTCAGTGATGTCACAAATCCACCTATTGGCCCCAGACCAATTCCATAATTATAATATATATATAATAGGGAGCCGATCCCCCGTACTAGGCCCACTGACCCATAGTGACACACGTCGTCCCAATTTCCATCCAGATACAAAAGCACATTATTTCACATCACAATTATTCACAAAAATATTCAGTACAATAAATGCAATATGTGAATGTAATCAAGGGCGGAAATTATATAAATTTAGAGAACTGAGATATTATATATCAAATACTGAGATTATGAAACTGAGATATTATATTCAGAAAATGAGGACTATCAGTATAACAATAAGAAATGATTCACAATTATTTAAATAATATGAAGAATATATGATATGCATATAGAATGCATGTATGCAGGATGGTGTGCACCATTTATTATTACTCACAGTGACCGCAGAATAAAACTCAGGTCTGTCCTGGGTTCTGATTCGGAGGAGCGGTGGAAGAACTTGGTCGATCTAA
>CANUEX010084198.1:0-17901 GCA_948099535.1 Jatropha multifida | reverse complement strand
ATTTCGCCTAATTCCATTTGATTTAAGGATTTTTCGACTGAGTTAGACTATTTAAATTCGGTTTTCAATTCGGTTCGCGGCATAAAATATTATTTTTCGCCAATTCTCATTGGTGAAAATTTACAATTAAATTTTAAATAAAAATTCTTTTAAAAATAAATTAATGGGTTATTTCAAATAACTTGAAGCATATATACATAAATATATGGAGGTTATTATTTTATTTATTGCAATTCATATGAGATATATTTTTTGGTAATACATTTTTTTCTATATTTATATTTATTTGTTTTGATTTGTAAAATAAGTAAAAAAATAAAATGAGTGTCTGACAACAACCATATAGATGGTCATCAAATAGTTGAAGAAAAAGTCAATAAACTCATTTGAATTATCTAAATTTTTAATTTAAAATTTCTACTAAACTGACTAACAATGTTCAACATTTTTTCAGCCAATCGATATATGTTATTGAAAAATCATTCTATAAATTCACAACATAGATCATGAAATATTGATAGAATGCAACGCTTAACAAATTCATAATGAATTAATAAGTAAAATACCAAAGTTATTGTATTTAAAACTCTCATAAAAAACATAGATTAGCGAGAGAATTTTTAACGAGAAACATATTTTTTTCTATAAAAATTTATAACTTTTTTTCTCAAATTAGTTAAATACAAATACTCAAATATTGAGCGGTCTCTCTTTTTCAAGAAAGTGTCATATCAACATTTAATAAAAATTCATGGTTTTCTTTATTATATGTAATGGTAATGATATCAAGTACAATTTTTATTATGAGTTGGCTAAATTAATATTGAGCTCTAAGTTAAAATACACACTCAAAACCCATTAAATATATACACTTCAAATCCAAGCCCAACTCAAGAATGGTATAGAGAAATAAAAAAAAAAAAAGAAACCAATCACAAACTATTCCAATCAACTCAAACCGAAGGGAACTAGCTAATCTAAAATCCTCTATTGAATCAAATCGGAAATTGGTTTTAAGCAATGTTATTAAACCTGGGCCGGTCATGACTTGGCCAAAGGGACATGTGGATGGTTCCGGCAAGTCAATAATATTAAAATAATAAAAAAAATATTTAAGTTCACATATTAAACTTCAAGTTTAATTAAAAATTGTAATTTCATAATCTGTTTCTTTTTTCGGAGTGAATATGTTGTAAGTGTAACACCCTTTATCCGGTTTTGTAGGGCTAGATAATGAATCTCACATTTTGTGCCAGAAACACAGACTAATTTATTTATATAACTTCATATAATACTTAATTTAGAAAATATTTTGTTTAAGAGGATAATTTTTTTTTTTACATTAGAATGGTAGTGTAGATTTAATAATTTCATAGAAAACTTTTGTAATAACTTATTAACTTTGTAACGTAGGTAAATAATTTCTGTCAATAATAAATAATAAAACAAATCCATGCAAAATAAAATTATTATTATATATATAGAGAGAGCAACATTTGAAAAAAAATATATGAATTTAAAACATTGATTCCTCTGTGGAACCTTCAATAATGAAAATAACATAATCAAATTGAATTTTAAAATAATCTATCAATTAAAATCCCAAAATAAGTTTAATATTTAATTTCATTTCCAAACCACTACTTACACTCTCAACAAATAGTATTTATACTACATGCCAAGTTCTTAGATTACTTATACTCAAATGTCTAAAGGAACATTCTCCTCTTCTAATGTTGGAATACTGGACCACCTCAGCCTATACTATCTCCAACCTACGCGTGAGAAAACTCATCACGCTGAGTATAAAATTCAGTGGTACTATTTATACATTGAATCAAACGACGATTTTAAAACATAAATATTAAAGAAATTTTCATAATTATAAACATTTATAAATAAGACATTAATAATCATATTTATCATTACATTAAATATTTATTATTAACTTAAACATTCTATTTATTTAAAACCAATATTCAAATTAACATACAGAAAAATTCACTTATTACCATAATCACATAATCTTAAAATTAAGAACATGTAATACACCAAAATCATAAAACATAACTTATTAGCTTAATTTCCTTAAAACATATCTTTTCTCAAGAGTTTGTGTATACTCAAAAGAAAATGAAGCAGATAAGATTTCAGAAATAAAATCAAAAAGGTCTTATATGCCAACAAAATTAGAGGGGCATTCAGAGTCCAAATAGAAATAAATAGAGTGCGTCCGCTCAATAGAAGATATCCAGAGCTTAGTATATAATCATAGCTCATATCTAGATAATTAGAGTGGCATCATTATGCCGAGCATACTCATCTTACAAAATAAATCAAATCATACAATAAATTCACATTAAGTATAATAGAGCCAAAAAAATTATCCTTTTTTTTTTCTCATTCAGAATATTTCACATAGAATTTGCTCTTTTCTTATTTTGCTTATAGATATCATAAAGCATAATTTATATATCATTTGATAATGATATCTATATTCAATCAGTAATAATATTTAATAAAGTCATATCGACAATATTTCATTTCACAAACACTTTTAAAAATATTCAAACGTGAGCATTCCTCAAACAATAAATAATAAGTGTCCAACATTCACATTTCCATATACATAGAATTTAACATAAATATAAGGATCATAAAAAAACCATAATATCACAAATCATATTTCTTTTCTTTTAAGATATATAAAAATAATATTTCAATAACTCCTTCAAGAAAATAAATCACTTTATAAAATATATAAAATATAGGTGAAATCAAATATATTTTAACTTCAATCAAAATAAAAAATTAATATTGCACTAACCTGACTTGGAAGACAACACAAGTTTTTCTTTCTTATTTACTGACTTTCATCCATTTCTATGGTTTATTCCAACCTATAATCAAATTCTATAATGCATATTTAATTCTTTGTTCTCAAATCTTTATTGATGTTTATATTTATTATTATTCTTATTTTTAGTTCACATTTTTATATCATTTCATCAATATCATAATTTATGTTCTTAAATAGATTAATTAATTAATTCTTTTTAAATTTCATTTATTACTTTAAATCTAGATTTTCTTATGTAGTGTTATATATATATATAAATTCATTTATTTTCTTTAACAACTAAAGAAATCATTAAGTTACTAAAATATAACTATTAAAATCATTTGATTACTTCACTTCTTTTAATAGACTACGTTATAAACTGTTTTATAAATTAACCTTTTAGACTCCATTATCAATAAATATTTAGCGTATACTTATTATTTTAACAAATACTATAATGAATTTTTGGAATAAACTCCTTAAACTTTTTTATTTTGCTTATTTTCAAAATATCACTTAAAAATTTCATTTTTAAATACTTTATCAAATTTTGATCAATTACAAATCCAAAATTTGTATTTTCTTAACTAACTTATTCTTTTATTAATTTACTTCTTTAATTAATGATACCATTTATTATTTTATATAATGGCCGAATATATAATTTGACCCCTGTACTTTGACATAAAAGTCCTTTGGCCTCCTAAACTTTAAAAGTGACCTATTGGCCTCCTATAGTTATTTTTTTGAAATTTATGGACACTTGGCGAGAGGGAAATAGCTTGAGTGTAAACCATGCACTGTGACGTGGAAAAAAATGGACAGAAGAGGGAAAAAATTTTGCCACACTGGACGCCAGGTAAGAGAAGCTGTTCTCCCTCCCTTGACTTCCCTTGATGTTGTTTTCTCCCAAATCTGACAAAAGCAGTCAGAGAATGCTTTTACATCAAACTAGCAACGCTGCTCCATTTTAGATTAGGTAAGAAAGATTTAGTTTTCTATTCCCATTTTCGACTAAGTAAGGAAAATCGTTCATTGTGAGAGAAAGCTCATTTGTTTCGCATCTAGAGTCTGACAGCCTCCATTGATGATAATCTGAAGCTGAGGAAGTGAAGACGTCCACTGTTGAAATTTGAGAAAGGTAAGTTCTTTGCATTTCCAACCTATTTTAGTAATTGTCATTGTTTTTTACTTTTTTCCCCCCAAAAGCGTGGTTAGTACAATATTAGGGTTTAACTTTATAGGGATTCCTTCAAGCATGTGTGGTTTTTTTGAAAATAAGCTCAATATTTAGGTTTTTGCAAATGCACAATGAAATATTTGTTTATTGTTGAAAAAGTTTAATAATTATTTTTAAAGTTTAACTTTTTATGTTTTGTTTGTTTCTTTATCACTGAGATTCCATGTTTTGTTTGTTGATTTGTTTATCAATATACTACAATGGATAAATTGATAAATCTACGATGGCACTATAGTGGGTATTTTGAGTTGGAGCCATGAACTAGGTATGTAGGTGGTCATGTGACAATAAAAGCAAATGTGAACATTGACTGTTTATCAGTACCTGACATTGTGCAAAGAGCAAGTCTTATGGGGTATGGTAATGAGTTCACAGTACACACTAGCTGCTTGGTTGTTGGGGAAACTGAAGTTATAACTGCATTATGTAGTGATGAAGATGTGATGTTGATGTGTGAATTTACTAAAAATGGTGACACTGTGGACTTGTATGTAAAGCATGACATTGATGTAGTTAAGGTTGTCAATGATATCCCAGCTCTTGAGAATATGGTAAATGAGAGAGTAAATGAAGTGGATGGGTTAGGTGAGATAGGAAGCAATATTCAAAGTGGAACTGACTTCATAAGGGCTAATGTGCAAGATGAGGAAATAGAGGTTGGGGCAAATATGCAAGAAAGAAACAGTCCAGGGTCCAGTGTGCAAGGAGAGAATATTGGAGAGGCAAGTGTGCAAATAGAGAATATTAGAGGGGCAAGAGTGCAAAGAGATAACATATCGAGGGTAACTTTGCAAGGGTTACATGTGCCTCCACAAAATGTAAATGGGTCAGATATAGACAACAGTAGTGAGGGAGAAAGCAATGAAGATGACAGTGGCAGTATTGGAGATGATGAAGAATCTAGTGAAGAAGAATTAGATGAAGCTGAGCAATTGGAAAGTGAGGATGATGAGGAGCTTAGGGCAGCAAGAGAAACAGTGAGAGTTTATAAGAGGAGAGCAAGGGCTCCACCATGCAATGCAAGTGATGAAATTCGTCTTGGTGAAGCTAGGTCAGATATAGGATTAAGGGGTGAGGAATATATTAATGATGGGTTTAAGGGAAAAAATGGGGGAGATGAGCCATATCCTCATAGTTTAGATCTAGACAGTGGGGATGTGAGTGATGATGAATAGAGGGCAGATGTTGGTAATCTAAGGAGGGGAAAGGCAAGAGAGCGGAGGTTACACTATGATCCAAGAACAGAAGTTCCTTATTGGGAATTGAATATTGTTTTTCAAAATGCAGATGAATTTAGAGAAGCTGTGAGTAAGTATGCTATTGTTAGGGGTGTGGACTTGACATTAAGGCCAAATGAGAGAACAAGGATAAGGGTCAAATGTAGAGAAGGATGCCCTTGGTTATTGTTTGCTAGCAAAGACAGTGCTACTCAAAATTTCATTATCAAGACATACAATCCACAGCATAAGTGTTATAGAACTAACAAAAACAAGCTCTACAATTCTAAATTCATTGCAAGGGTATTTTATGAAAGGATAATATCACAGCTAGGAATCAAGATCAAAGGTATTCAGGACCTCTGTAAAGACCAACTTTCTGTGTATGTTGGGAGGACAGTGTGTAGGAGAGCAAAGATGAAAGTTCTAAAGGAGGTTATTGGTGATTATAAATTGGAGTTTGCTAGAATTCATGATTACTATGATGAGATATTAAGGACAAATCCTGGGTCTACATGCTTTGCAAGATGCAAAAAGTTGGATGATGGTAGACAGAGGTTTAAGAGACTTTACATGTGTCTTTATGCATGCATGCAGGGGTTCTTAGATGGTTGTAGGAAAGTTATTGGGTTGGATGGCTGCTTCTTGAAAGGTCCAGTAGGAGGTCAGTTGCTTGTGGCTGTGTCAAAGGATGGGAACAATCAAATGTTCCCCATTGCTTGGACAGTTGTAGATATAGAGAACACAAAAAACTGGTTGTGGTTTGTATCTAATTTGAAGATGGATCTCCATATAACCAGTGGCAATGGATGGTGTGTTGTCACAGATATGCAGAAGGTACAACATTTTGATTTTTCTTTTTAAGTAAATTATTTCAATATAAATGCATTTGCTCTGCCATTAGCATTTATTTATTTAAGAGGTAGTTTATAGTTTGCATCTATTTTCATATTTTTAGGTTGTTTGTTCAATTGATATTTTACTGTTTTCATATTTTTAGGTTGTTTGTTCAATTGATATTTTACTGTTTTCATATTAATATAGGGTCTTGATAAGGCTATTTTACAAGAGCTGCCTGAAATTGAATAGAGAATGTGTGCTAGACACATCTGGTGCAATTGGGCTAAAAAATGGAGGGGTGAAGATAGAAGGAGGAAATTTTGGGAGGTTGCAAGAGCACCTTTTGAGGTGCTTTTGAAAGACAAGTTAAAAAAAATGGAGAAATTAGGAATTGGAATTGTTGATGACCTTCTTTATTACAATCATGAGAGATGGTGTAGGGCTTTTTTTAATGCAAATACTAGATGTGATGTGGTAGAGAATAATATGGCAAAAACTTTCAATGATTGGATTTTGAGTACAAGATTCAAGTCCATTATCTCAATGTTAGAGGATATTAGGGTGCAAGTTATGAACAGAATTAGGGTAATACAAGAATTTACAAACACCTGGATTTGTGACATAGTTCCTACTGTGATGGAGAAACTGGAGCTTCATAAGTTATTAGCAATGAAGTGTCAGCCTACTTGGAATGGAGATGCAGGTTTTGAGATTGTGGAAGGGGAATACAAGCATGTGGTTGATCTCAATCTGTTACAATGCTCCTGCAGGGCATGGGAATTGAAGGGAATCCCATGCCAGCATGCTATATGTGCAATGAACCACAAAAGATTGACACCTGAGGATTATGTTATGCATTGGTATAAAAAGGAGACGTATTTGAAGTCATATGGATATTTTATACAACCAGTGAGAGGCATGAAACTTTAGCTTGAATCAAATAATCCCATTGTGTTACCACTAGAAGAGGAGAGGAAAAAGTCAGGGAGGAAGAAGACTTGCAGAAGGAGGGACAAGGATGAACCCAAAAGGAAAATCAGTAAAGCACCAAGAAAAGGAGTGAAAATGACTTGTTCTTCATGCAAAAACATAGGTATTGTTATATAGTTCTAATTTGCTGGTACTTTGTTAGTTTATTTTTTTACCAAACAACTTATTTTATTGTTTATTTTGTGTTACAGGTTGCTGAATATATTCCAATTAATAATGAGATGCCAAGCCAAATGGGCACTCCAGTGCCCACTGAATCTCAAATGAGTGGTACTACAAGTAATGCCCACTCTAGAAGGGGCATATTTTCAAGTGCAGCTGCAGAGCATTCAGTAGGAAGACAAAGAAATGAAAGTGCATCAATGGAGCAATCCAGACAAACACAAAGAAATGCAAGTCCAGAAGCAGAGCAAGCCATACAAGGAGTTAAAAACACACCTACACCACAACCACAACAAGAGACAAATAAAAAAAGATATGCTGAACCAACTATGGCTTCATAAGCCAAAAGGGCATCTGCACCTAAAGGAATGGGAGTTTATATAAATGAGAGAATTGGATGCACAACTTATCGGGTTTGTTGTTTCTGTGATTTGTTGTTCTTTGTCATATATTATTGCAGTGTGTGATTTGTGGTATGTGATTTATTATTGTTTGTCATTTACTGTTGTGGTTGATTTATTGTACTGTGTGACTTGTTGTTGTGTGTGATTTATTATTGTGTGTGATTTGTTGTTGTCTGTCATTTGCTGTTGTTTTTTATCTATTGTAGTGTGTCATTTTTGGTGTGTGATTTATTATTGTGTGTGATTTGTTGTTGTCAGTCATTTGCTATTGTGTTTGATTTATTATAGTGTGTGACTTGTTGTTGTGTATGATTTGCTATTATTGTTGTTAATTATGCAAATGAGTGCTTAATACTACTATAATTTAATTTAGGGTTCAATTACCGCTGCTAAGATTGTGGTCGATACTGGTAGACTTAAGAGCTCAGCTATAGTGACAGGGGATATTGGATATAGACCACCAGGCCTGAAATAGAAGGGAAAGAATGCCACCATTGCAAGGCAACTACAGCAGCAGAGGACAAGAATGCAAACTGGAGGCCAAGGAAGCAGCAGCCAAGCATCACAAGCTAGCAAACATCAAACATATACAAGTTTTAAGTAGTTAGGAGATGTTATTCTGTTATTTTGTGATTTTGGCTGTCTTTTGGTTACTGTGATGTAACTTTGATCAACAACTGTACTGAAATTGCTTTTTGGACTATTGGTATGGCCATATTATAAATGACTTGTTTTATATTTATTGTCAAATTACTAATTCAGTATTTTATTACAAATGTTGCTACATTAGTTTGTGCAAGTTAGGGAAATTCTTTTTTTTTTTTGCCAATCTTTTTGTTCTTTAACCATTTTTCATTTTAACAGGAATTCATGTAAAACTCCAACACTAATAGATGCAGAAAATTAGAAACAACTTTAACAAATCTTCTCAAAATAGGGTCTTCATTCTCATTACTGCATATTTAGTATAAAATAGCTTGAAAGTACATTCAGAACACATTCAAACTACATACAATAACAACAAACCAGAACACTACCCAACGTACTGCCCTAACATATTCAATTCTTCCAAGTACATGAACTACTTGTGCTTAAGTTATACGTTTGACTAAAACAAAGAAAAAAAAATATAATCACCAGCCAAAAGATGACCTTCAACATTTTTGCTTTGTTTCTCTTCTTCTCTTCATCAAAATCCCTTATCCTTCTCAGCAGACCTAATATGACATTTTGCACATGCTCCGGCATCAGTGGATCGACCCATTGGAAGAAATTGCATGCCCCCTCCCTCTATACAGAAATAAACAGTCCTCAAATTTCTGTCTCCATAATTTTCATTACACAAATAATTATATAAAAAATAATAAATAAAACAATCAACTCACCCTGAATCTCTTGCACCCAAAAAATCGTCTGCCAGGATTCGCCTTAGTCCATGACACCTTCATCACAGCTTTGACACCACAAGAGCAATTGGGGATTATGTAATCAATGGGTATGTCCATCACAAGACAAATGATGGGTTCACTTCAGCTGAGAGAGAGATCGGGAGCACTGAGAGACTGAGAGAGGGATCGAGAGCATTGAGAGATTGAGAGAGGGATCCAGAGCACTAAGAGATAAAGAGAGAGGTTGAGGTTGAGGGGGAGAGAGCGTCTGCTTGTCCATTTCAAACGAAAATATTTTAACCTAATTTTATTTTATTATTGGATTACTTAATTATTATTTGACCAAAATTGATGACATGGCATGTAAAATCTACCAAATCAGATACTCTTCTTAGACATCACTCGCTCACTTAGCCAGTGTACAGCACTTCCCGAATTTTGACGTGGCAAAGTGTCCATAAATTTCAAAAAAATAACTTTAGGGGGTCAGTAGGTCACTTTTAAAGTTTAAGTGGCCACACGACTTTTATGTCAAAGTACAGTGATTAAATTATGTATTCGGCCTTTATATAATATATCAATTCTTGAATAAGCTTTTCTTTTCACTCAATTTTGATAACCTTATATTTATGATATGATCTGCTTAAATTTCGAACGACTAGTTTTAAGGGTATTTGGGAAAAAAATAATTTTTTAAATTTATTATAAATACCCTTTTCTATTTATAATCGCCTTATATAAAATTATCTCTACTCTCTTTATTCTATAGTATTCTCTACTCTACAATCTCTCTAATTTTCATTATTAAATTATTGTCTAAAATATTGTAAAATAATTTCTTCAAAGTACAATCTTCAATTATTTGTCCAAATTATTGTCAGTTAATTTCTTTAAATTCCTATATATGATTATTCTTTCTAATTTTTTCTATTCAAATTTTCAAGTTACATATTATTTTGTTATAATGGCAAGTAGAGAAAACCTAAATTCTGCTAAGGGCAAGGGAAATATTGGAGAAACACAATATTTATTTATCCCTATAAACGACATTTACGATTTCACTCCCGATCAATATAATCTTGAGGGATATCCAAATGAAAATTTGGAAATTTCAACTCAAGAATCCAAATTTAATAAAGAGAATTTATAACAAGAGAAAGAGCAAAATACACAAATTGTTCGAAAAGCAAGACAAAGTTCTAATATATTCGCCATTCATTTCATAAAGAAATTTAAAGGAGACAAAATATTTGATGTAATTTACAATTATCGTGGAACAACTTATAAATACAAACACGTGAGCTTTGATTCCTCTAAACCCTAAGATGATACGTAGGCAATTTGTTCAAGCCTTTTTCTTTTAGGCATCGTTTGAAACAAATGAACCATAATTTTAGAATTCATTTGTAAATGAATTCTAAGTTTTACAAATGAATTTGTCATGTTGGTATGCTATAATTTAAAATAAAAAATTCAATTGAATTTCACAAAATTATGTTTGTAACAATTCTTAATTGAAAATTCATTTGTCTTTATTTGCTAAAATAATATTGACATAATAATTTAACAAAAATACTAATATAAATAAATCACTCATATTCCACCATAATTAATTAGTTAAATTTTAAAATTTCAAATTTTGTGTCCTTGCAAATGTTTAAATTTTATTTTTATTAATAGATTAAAATATAGTAAAAATTAAAAATTCATTTGAATTAGTCATATACAATAACAACTTCATACTCTTTTAAAAAGATATTGAAAAAAATAAATGGAGGCAGTTTAGTCAATAATATTTGAGGTGAACGGGCAGTTTAATCAATATAAATGTTATTGGATTAATATGTGGAGTTCATTTGCAAATTTCAACAATTTTAATAGGATTTGAACTAAACTAATCCAATTCCAATTCCATAAAATTCAATTCATAGAATTTAAATGTATATTTTTTTCATTTCAAATACAAAATTTTGGATTTCCAAATGAATTCCACAAAATTTTGTAGAATTCATTTGTTCCAAAGTAAGTCCTAACATTTCTAAACAAAAAATAAATTAAGTCAAAATACCTTTTTTTTAAAAAAAATAAATTAAGCTCGGAATTTTTTTTAAAAAATAAATTAAGTTCAAGCACTTTTTTAATTTTTAAGGATATTTTTTATAAATTATTTCATAAATTTTTAAATTTTAAATTTTGAAGAAAAAATGTTCTCTAATTTTTCTTTTACAATTATGCGATTTGCTGAAAAACCGATCGAAACCGTTGGTTTTGGAATTATTAAGAAACTGGAATTAGAACTGTAACTGTTCGGTTCCAAATTCAAACTGAAATCTATCAATTTTCGGTTCGATTCTAATTTTAAATTTTTGGAACTAAAACAATGGTATCAAAATTGGCGGTTTCGGAACAGTGCTACCCACATGGACCAAAGAATACCTGCCTGAAACTGAGGGAGAAGACCAACACCCCAAGCTGCCTTATTAGCCGAAATTTGACTACAGAGAATATGCCATTTGCTCAGTTCTTCAACCCAGCAGTTATGAAACACCACCTCATTCCTCCAACGCCAAATATGCCACAAAGATAAAAACAGAAGAACAATAGAAGGAGTAGAGTCAAATCTGTCACTCGAAAACTCCCCAGAACTTTAACCAAACAGAAGTAGGCCAGCCATGGAATCGAGTGAGGGAGTCACCAGACGACAAGCGAGACCATAGATGTCTGGGATACCAGCAATCACGGAATAAATGCTCTAGAGACTCAACATCTAAACCACAATAGCGCACAAAGGATCAAGAGCAAACCCACGAGAGCAACATTCAACATTCGTCATCAATTTACCATGGTGACAAAGCCAAGCAAACAAGCGCACCTTCTCGGGGACTTTCGTTTAGAAAATCAACTTCAAAATATTAGCTTGGATAGAACTGTTAGCATCTCCGGATAGGCATGAGCATAGCCTACTGAGAATCTAAGGGGTAGCATTCCAAAACACACCATCACTAACAGTAACATCCTGAATAAGTTGAACTGACTCCAAAATCTGACAAACCTCCTAAGGGAGAAAAGGGGAGAGTGAAGCCCAGTTCCACCCATCAATCAACCAGTAAGACACCACCAAAAAAAGATAAAAAGGAGGAAGGAACAGGGACAATAGAGTAATGCAGGAGAGGCCAAGGCAACAACCAAGTATTAGACCAGAAGGCAGTAGAGGACCCATTACAGACCGCTTTAGAAACTCCCTTTCCAAGAAGAGTAAAGGTCATTTATTTACTTTGTTTAGTAATGTGATTATATAATGCTACAAACAAATTAAGACTGAGTTGATCAATGCAATGATTGAGTATGTTGATATTAATTTGCATAAAGACGAGACGAAGATTGAAATATCAAATTAATGATAATTATACTATATGAATGTCGATAATAACTGATGGAAATAATTTGAAATTGCCCGATAGATGAGCCTTTTGTGATATTTTTTGATTTCAAGATTTTTTAACATATGGCTATGTTTGAATTTTAGGGAAAACTCTACCAGATTTCCAACATAATTTCCATAGTTTTAGGATAAATAACAATATTTAGATTCTCGCATTACTTCTTTTATGTTTAATATTATCTTTAGATTCTCACCTCCATCAGACCAAAATTATATTTATTAGCATATAGTATGCGTTGCATTCTACTTAATTTTGTTTATATAACACCTTATTATTTATGAAATAATTTTTATTCAAACATAATTATGCATGCATCCTTAAAAATTTTATTGATTGATATACTTCAACTTATTTCTTAAAATTTTATTGATTGAAACATTTAAAGTTACTGCCTTGCACCTTTACTATTTGTTTAATTTTTTAGTTTATATAATATTAAAGTATAAGTTTTTATTTAGATTAAAATAAATATAATGTTTATTTATATGACACTTTGCCTTAAACTACTTGCAATGCTAATTCCATTTATTTAATTCTATTTTATATAATAAAGTGATCTCAAAATAAAATTTAATACGACTTTTAACTTAATTTTGGCCACTAACTTATACTTGCAAATTCTTGATATGTGCCTAAATTCTTGATACTGTGCCATAATGCTAGTGGTAATCAATTTTGATATAGTGGTAATATTATTTAGAACAATAGAAAATGACCACACACGCACATGAAAGTTTTAAGATATTCTCTTTGTTCAGCATTCTATTTTTCTTTTTTAAGAAAATTTTGAATTTCTTTTTATTTTTTTGTTTCGATTGGTCAATATAATTATTTTTTTCAATTTGATATTTAATATATAGTAATGATAATTGATACTTTTAAAACCTAATGTAATTCAACTAAAACATTATCTTTCAAAAATTTAAACCTATAATCTAGCTATGTACGGTTAAAATCTAGCTATATAATGTTAACTTTTTTAAGAAATGTTATTTTATATTTCTACCTCAAAGGCTTATGTGAATAGAGGTTAGTTTCTTCAACTTTATATTTATTCGTTTTCATTATTACTTGATTATATATTTTTATTATAGTTGTTCTTTAGCGATTCAATTCCAAACATAGGAACTAATATGCAAATGGTGAATTGTAATATTCTTCTTCATTTAACAAATGAGGATAAAATTTTAGTTGTTTCTTCATTGTAATATACTAATATGTTGATGTTGAAACAATTGATGGTGAAAGTAATATTCTTTTTTATTTAACAAATTAGGATAAACTAAGTACATTCTTTTATTGCATTGTCATGATTTGAATAGATGTGCATCTTAATATGGGCTTACTTAGGTTTGGACTGACCAACACGAAAAGGTTAGTATTAACCAATTAGTTAGTGTATTTGCCACTCTTATATGCATCTGTATATTGTGTGGGCTTCCGCTTAAGAAAATGACTCAACACTGTGTCAAGGCTTAAGGGCCTAAGGAAAGACGAAATGGGTCAAAGCCCACTCGTAAAGACAATTATCACGTAGCGATTAGATTCATTGCAGAAAATTGAACTATTTAATCAGAGACTGGATAAGAAAGTTAAGTACGGGCTTGGGAAGGTGTTAGGCACTGAAGTGCACCTGGCCATGGTGCTGGTCTCTACTTTGTTGGTTTATCTAAGTAAGAGTTATTTTTAATTTTTTAAACCTAATTACTTAACAAAAATCTTTTGAAAACATTTTGATTTTGAAAATCGAAAGATTGTTCTTTTTCACATTAATATGACATAAACACAAACATAAAATAAATTAAACATCCACGACAACTAATTGAACTTACAAAGAAAGGATCGAGGAGAAAAGAATTACATTCCTAAATAGTAAAAAAATCTACAACTAATTAATTACAATTCCTTTCAAAATAACCTACCTCTAATTAATTACATTCCCACAAATAGAAAATAAATAAATAAATAATTTAATTAAATAAACTTAACCATTCATCTAATAAATATAGCATACACCCTTAATCATTCATCTCATAACTACATAAAATAAAAAAATAAAAAATAAAAAATAAAATCTCATATAATTAATTATAATTACAAAAATAAGACAATAACAATAATAATTTAAATTATGATGCAAGTAAAGAATTAACACTAATTAAATTAAACCTAACATAACTCAACTGGAAATATTTAAAATCAAATAAAATTTCGTAAATTAATAAAAGTGAAAACATAAATTTGAAAAATCAGAATTAAGCTAAATAAAAAAGTAATATAACAAAATGAACAACGCAAAAAAAAAAAAAAAACAGAGAAAACTAGCTCACACATTGATTAATCATGGGTGTTTTCATAAGTTCTTGATCAATACTTGTTAAGATGTGGTGGAGAAAGGCCTCCTTCTAGTTCTTGAACGTATAAGCGATTAAAACCAGTGTGTTAGAAGGTTCACAAAGAACTAGTAAAGTGAGTAATTGGCTAGTATGAGGGTTGTAAAGCAATTGTGGACGCAGAGGTGATGAAAAAAAAAAAAGAAGGGGTAATAGAGGGAAAGAGGAATTCCAACAAAATTTTTTATTGTATACGCTCCATATGTTATTGTGCCCCATGCAATGCACTAGGTTCAACCCGTCTTTGTTTGAGGCTATTATTGATATATAAGCCGCTAGTGAATTTAATTGGGCAAAATTTGTGTTATAATGACTGGTGTGACATCCCGACCCGGCAAAGTGATCCTAAGAGGGCGGGTAGAGAGGGTTCCTGGCGAGCTTCTAGGATGGTAGGCTATCTAGGGTAATGGAATGCGGGACACAGGAATGAATCGAATCATATATCGAAAAGGGGGTAACTAATCATCAGAGGCGCCTTTTGGTGGAATGGCTGGAGAGTTGGAAGAACTCCAGGGTTCAGCGTGCTCGCTTGACAAAAATCCTAGGATAGGTGACCTCTTGGGAAGTTCCCATTTCACCTGCGGGACAAAACTGTGATCTAGTATGGGATGGAACTGGCTTGATCCAAAGTGGACAATTTCTCTAGTGGTGGGAGTCAGGGTGTTATAATTTGGTATCAGAGCTTGACCCCCCTCCAGTAGATATTGGTTTGAGGATGAATCACGCGAAAGCTAGTGGGCCTGTGACATCCTGACTCAGCAAAGCGATCCTAAGAGGGCGAGTAGAGAGGGTTCCTAGCGAGCTTCTAGGATGGCAGGCTATCTAGGGTAGTGGAATGCGGGACACAGGAATGAACCGGATCATATATCGAAAAGGGGGTAACTAATCATCAGAGGCCCCTTTTGGTGCAATGGCTGGAGAGTTGGAAGAACTTCAGGGTTCAGCGTGTTCGCTTGACAGAAATCCTAGGATGGGTGACCTCTTAGGAAGTTCCCATTTCACCTGCGGGACAAAATCGTGTGGGTCTTGCCTATCTAGTATGGGATGGAACCAACTTGATCCAAAGCAGACAATTCCTCCAGTGGTTTGAGTTAGGGCGTTACAACTGGTGAAGAGTGTTCAACCATTCCATGAAGCCTTACGAAAAAGTAGTAAAGCAAGCGGCCTTAGAGGACACGTCTTATTTCTGAAGGTATGATAAATCGATCCTTGGATGATGATCCGAGTTTGTGTTGTTGATTTTGTGTTTCTAGAAATGTTTATGAACCTAGAACATAATGACTGTGTGTTGGAAACAAATCTTACACTCAAACTACTTAGATTTCCTAAAATTTTTGTAGTAGGTTGATTTTGGTTTTGATTTTATGTTTGATTTCCTTTGCTTTTGTTTTTTGTCTTAGTTTTCCTTTAAGCAAAACTACTAACCAATATTTGCTAACCCCAATGTGAAATCCCGACCTGACAAAGCGATCCTAAGAGGGCGGATAGAGCAAGAGCTCTTGGCGAGCTTCTAGGATGGTAGGCTAGCTAGGGTAGTGGAATGCAGGACACAGGAATGAATTGAATCATATATCGAAAATGGGGAAACTAATTATCAGAGGTGCCTTTTAGTGGAATGGTTGGAGAGTTGGAAGAACTCTAGGGTTAACCATGCTCCCTTGATAGAATTCCTAGGATGGATGACCTCCTGAAAAGTTTCCCATTTCACCTGCGGGACAAAACCGTATGGTCTTACTGATCTAGTATGGGATGGGACTGGGTTGATCCAAAGAAAAAAATTCCTCTAGCGGTTGGATTCAGGGTGTAACACCCAAATCACTACCCTTAAGCCTCTATTTATAGGCAAATGACACTATTTGGTGCCTACGTGGCAGGTGGGCCCCACATGTGGACCCCCTGGTGGGTCCCACTTATGGGCCCCACAAATGAGTTGGGTTTTTATTTTTGATAAAATCAGTCCAAATAATATGTTCATCAGAGTAGGGCATGAAAATTCATTCCGGGCGAACCTAGGACTCATGTTCGGACCCTATTTTTGCACGAATTTCAAAAATATGAAAATAATCAAATGACTTGAATTTCTTTCACTAGGATTATTAGTTTGAGAATCGAAACAATTGAATGTTCTAAACTCGTTCTACCACGAGAAAAGTCACCGCCGTTAATTAGCCCCTTAAAGGCCACATGTGGGCCGCATAAAGACCACTATGGGTCTCATTGGCAAATTCGTCCGATTTTCACAAAATCAAACCCGGCGGTATGTAGAGTGATGTAGGGCATTGAGACGTGCTACGGGTGGCCCCGGACACTTGTGGGCCCCATTTTGGTGTTAACGCGAAAAAGCTATAATGGGCCATAGTTCTAAAACTCGAATCATCGGTCCAAGAATTTGATTTATTTGGTGTTTTATCCTCACTTTTAGCAACAAAGGTTGTCATCACTGAGCTATTTTAGGGGCAAAATTGAGCATCTGCAATTTGCCTCCATTGTGATAATATTTTGATTTTAAGCAAGATTTGATCAAAGTGTAAAGTAGATGCATAAGTAGTAAAGTACTTACCTAGATTGCATCCTTTGGACGACTCGGATGATTTAAGGGATGCTAGCTTTATTGGGAATTTGGAGTAGTTTCACTATGAGTTTTATCTTAGTGCACCATGATTGGACGGCTTGGATACGCTGCGACTGGAAGGCATGGATGTGCTAACCTGTGACTCAATATCAACTGAATTGTGTCAAATGGCGATTTAAACAAAATGTTGTGCGCCAAACGACAGTGTAAAGGTGTGGGGTGTGAAACGATAGTGTAAAGAGTGCAGTGCGCCAAACGACAGCATAAAGTTTTGATGCGGAAACCCCAAGATTAGCATGCAATCTGAATTCCAGCAAGCAATTCAAGCAAGAACACTAACCAAAGACAATCCCTTCCCTACCAAACCCCCAAACAACAAGGATTGAGAACGTGGATTATAGGGCAGAAAC
>CANUEX010084189.1:0-19980 GCA_948099535.1 Jatropha multifida | reverse complement strand
GGTTGTTGCGATGACTGTTTTTGTGCACTTGTTTTTGCCGGAGACGAAAAATATACCAATTGAGAAAATGGAAATAGTGTGGAGGGAGCACTGGTTCTGGAAGAGAATTGTGGGGGAAACTGTCGAGGAAAGTAATAAAATGGAAGCAGCTTGAAATTGATACAATTAGTTACGTTTTCAAACTTTGTTGTTGTACAATTTCATTTTAGTCCTTTACCAGAAAATCATAATTTACTTGTGTTTCCGTTAGCTGAAGAAAGCAAGACATAATACTAATTTAAATGGAATATTGAACAATTTATGACAAATTTCGTTACAAGATTATAAATTCATCATTTAAAGTCTAGTTATCAAAATTGTGCCTATGAAGTCAATTAAAATTCTAAAACTGTACTTCGTGAAACAATGGTAAAATTGCTCTTTAATCTCCACTTAGACGTGGAAAACTCCCACTCAGGTAAAAAGAAAGTCATTTGTTTCAATTTTTCTGATCTTCTATTTGTCATATAGTGAATTAACACTTAGCAGCAGGTATTGTTTAATGAGGATTATTATAAAGAAAACCATTAAAGTCCAAATACTGCAACTTGAAGAGTCTAACCCACGCGTGCACCCATCAAGTCCACAGTATAGATGATTAGTTTACTTTGACTAACCATTCTATGTTGATGCTATTGATGACGATCTCTATCGGTCAAGAAAGACTGCTACTCTTTTACTATCTGCAATTGAAATGCTCTTTTATTCTGTATTATCTACAGTTTGGATTCTTTCTCTATCTCTCTGTGCTTTGAGATTAAGCTATGGCAGGAGGACTAGCCATACAGAGTGAAGGAAGACAGTACAATGGCAGCATTACCCCATTTGTTATCCTTTCTTGTATGGTAGCTGCCATGGGAGGACTTATTTTTGGCTATGATATTGGAATTTCAGGTCAGTCCCTCCAAAACCTGTTTTGTTTTCTTTAGCTGTTATTTCTGCTTGCTCTGTGATCCAGAAGGTGAAACTAATTAGTTGTTAGTTTTCTTTTAAACAATAAATTTGAAGGTGGAGTGACATCTATGGAGTCATTTCTCAGAAAGTTTTTCCCACAAGTTTACAATAAAATGAAAGAAGATACTGAGATTAGCAACTACTGCAAATTTGATAGTCAACTTTTAACCTCCTTCACATCATCACTCTATCTGGCTGGTCTTGTTGCTTCCTTTTTCGCCTCATCAGTTACTAGACACTTCGGGCGAAAACCATCAATTCTTGCAGGTGGTGCTGCATTTCTTTCTGGTTCGGCTTTGAATGGAGCTGCATCAAATTTGTACATGCTAATATTTGGTCGTGTCCTGCTCGGAGTTGGGGTTGGCTTTGCAAACCAGGTATTTTGGCTGTGACCGGGATTTGACTTCATAAAAACTCATTGATTGTCTATTACAGTGATTTTCATTTTTTCTGCAGTCAGTTCCTCTTTACCTCTCTGAAATGGCACCTGCACAGTACAGAGGAGCAATCAACAATGGATTCCAACTATGTGTTGGAATTGGAGTACTTTCAGCTAATTTTATTAATTTTGGTACTGAAAAAATTGAAGGTGGTTGGGGCTGGCGAATTTCTCTGGCAATGGCAGCAGTTCCAGCCTTAATACTAACACTAGGTGCAATTTTCCTACCAGAAACTCCCAACAGCTTAATTCAACAATGCAACGATCCCCAAAAGGCTAAAGCTATGCTACAACGAATACGAGGCACAGCCAATGTTCAAGCAGAGCTTGATGATCTCATTACAGCAAGCTCAGTCTCAATTAAGCACCCATTGAAGAAAATCATTCAGAGAAAATATAGGCCTCAACTAGTAATGGCAATAGCAATACCATTTTTTCAACAGGTAACAGGCATCAATGTCATTTCATTTTACGCTCCGATACTATTCAGGACTATTGGTCTAAGTGAAAGCCTCTCACTAATCATGTCTGCACTTATAGCTGGGGTTGCAGGCACAACTGCAACATTTATATCAATGCTTGTAGTAGACAGACTAGGCCGACGAGCAATGTTCATATTTGGGGGTGCACAAATGTTTCTGTCACAGATTGTGATTGGAGGAATTATGGCAGCTGAATTAGGTGATCATGGAAGTATTGGAAAAGGGTATGCAAGTTTGGTTTTGGTTATGATATGTGTATATGTAACTGGGTTTGCTTGGTCATGGGGTCCATTGGGATGGCTAGTACCAAGTGAGATTTTCCAGTTAGAGATAAGATCAGCAGGACAAGGTATTGTTGTAGCAGTGAATTTCCTTTTTACATTTGTTGTTGCACAGACTTTTCTAACTATGCTTTGCTACTTCAAGTCCGGGATTTTCTTCTTTTTCGGAGGGTGGGTTGCTGTTATGACTGCATTTGTGTTCTTCCTGTTGCCTGAGACTAAAAATATGCCAATTGAGTTAATGGATATAGTGTGGAAAGAGCACTGGTTTTGGAAGAGACTTGTAGGGGAAGAAGCAAATGATAAGAATAAGCTTCAAGTGGCATGATATTCGAGTTTTAGTTACGGGAGATCAGAAGTTAAAATCCGAAAAAATTTACATGCTTTATGTAAAAATTTCTGTCGTACCAAAAGAATGTAGATTTAAATGCAAAGATACATTTTTATGCAAGAGGGAGAAAATCCCATTGGAAGATGACAAGGTCCTGATGAATATGAACAATGTCATCTCATAATTGGTAATACTATTTAGATTTGCCATAAATGGAAAGCATAATGTCAGAACAAATGAAACAACGAAACATATATAAGGTAGGTTCAACTAACTACAAACTAATATCCTGTATAGCTGGTTGAAGTAAGGAATCTCATTTTTTATCAAAAGAGGTTTTAGCAATTCAATATTTATTTTTATTGGTTTTTTGAACAGCGTTAATTTCACATATACGTTCGAAATTTAAAAAATGGAGCTAAAATAGCGATTTCAGAAAAAAAAAAATGTTCCGGTGTTTATGAATAAAATCTTAAAATTGACAGACTGCAAAAATGAAATTTTGAAGAGAAACAAGCGGAGAGCCGTTATATCCGTTGGAAGCCAGAAGCATCAAGAAACAAAAACCAAACAGGGTATTTGTACGCGTGTTCCCCGAGAATTATCTACGTGGCCCACCCTAATTCGGCCGTGACCTCAACAGACTCGCTGACTAATATAAATAAAGTCGTAAAATCTTAAAATACCAGAAAAGGATTCTCTTTCTCTTTCTTTCTCGACTCTACCCAACATAAATGACTTTCAACTTTTGAACTCTCTCCATCTCTCGTCTACCTGTTGGACTCATAAACACCTCTCCTTCGAATCTGCTTTTCATTTTCTATCTGCTTCCTTTATTTTAAGGCCTACATCCATAAACAGGTAATTCTTTTTGCTGTTCTTCTGTCCTCCTTTCTCTGGTGAGAATTATGATTTTGTATTGGTACCATCTTTTCTTATTTTTGGTTTATGGCTTTATATTATAGTGAAGGATTAGTACAGGTTTTCTGCGTGAATAGCGATTCCTTTAAGTGATTAATCGTTGATTTTTTTGCTCTGTTATTGTTCGGTTGCTGGGAAAATGGAGGGAAAACGAATTTTTTTATTGAGGTTAGATGCTCAGTTATCTCAGCTTATTATTGATTTTATGGAAAACGATAAAAGCTTATGAAATTGAAAGATTGAACTGGTGATCATCTTTGATTGATTGATTGGTTTTAGCTGTAGAAAATTAAGGTTTATCACCATGGATCAAGAGCAATTGTAAATGAGATTCTAAATGAGATTTTCTTCATAATTTTAGTGGTATAAATAATATATTTGTCTGTCTGTTACCTGTTACATCTGGTATATTTAGTTAGATGTTTTGTCTTAAGTTGAGTTTTACTGATAGGACTAAGTGTGACTTTTGGGAGTACTGAATCTATTTCACTGATTAAAAGAGGGGAGAAATTGATACTGAGCAGAATCTGACTGTTCTTGTTGTGTATGTTTTAAATTTGTCGAAGTTAGCTACTGGTATTGACTACTTCTTACGCTCATTTTATGGGTCTGCTTGGAAACAGGGACTTCTGATATAAATTTTAAATTCAACATTATTCTTTCATATTTGGATCCATGCCTTCTGCTGGGTCACCTCAGTGGCAGGATAAGGCTACTGTTTTCTTTTCCTCCTCAGGTATCTTTCTAAGTATTTTTTAGACTTTATTGCCTGTGGTCTCTCTCTCTCTCTCTCTCTCTCTCTCTTTTTCCTTTTTTTTTTTGTGTTGTTTAGTGCTTAAGTTGTTATGCAGGGACAAAGCTTAAAGAAGCTGGGCAATCAGCTGGAACATATGTGGGAGGAGTTGCAAAGGATGCCAGAGGTAATGTTGCTGATGTAGCAGAACGATTTGGATCAGCAGTTAAAAATCGATGGGCATTTCTTCGACAGCCGTCGACTGGGCATATTCTGCAGGAAAATTTGATAACTGCAGCAGCTACAACTGGCATGTTCTTGAGGAAGGGCTTATCAGAGACAAAGGACATAGTCGCTGTTGGGAAGACAAAAGTTGAAGAGGTAATAATGTAGACTGAGGTTATCTTTCACTTCTCTGGTGCTATGTTGCACAGGAACGGAAATGTGGAGATGTGGAAACTTAGAAACGATATGGGCAAATGACATTTTAAATATAATTTTACAAGGGAAAACATATTTTATGTGTGGGTTTATGACATCTTTCCACCAAATTCCTAGTATTGGATCACATCCTCTGTTGTTTATAGTTCTCTATAATGATTTGATGAACTTAAACTACACAAAATGGAACAATATATAACATGAGAATTAATGAAATCTGATAGGAAAGCCAATTATCAACGGTGGTGTTCTTGCTTACAATAGCATAAAATTTGACATGGGTTTATAATATACAACAAGGGTTGACGGTTAACATATTTGTCATTTCTGGCAGGTTGCAAAAAAGACTGCTAAAAAAAGTAAGACAATTATCACTGATATTGAAAGATGGCAAAAGGTATAATATTATGAGGCTGTTCCTATTACATTATTTCCTGCCTCTTCAATTTTACATTCAATTTCGTGTTTTGACATTATCCTTTTGTTGTCCATTTCCAGGGAGTTGCCAGCACTGATGGTAAGTTTATTAACATTTGTTTGTCTTCCCTATTTAATGAGAATACCACTTTCCTTTTGTTGGAACTTTGTCTGGAAAAGGGCGAATTTCATCTGTGGGTTGCATACAATACTACCATTAGTAGCTGACTACTTATTTATGGTCCAAAATTAGTATTAAAGAAACTAACATTTGTCTTTCTCTTTTGGAAATCCTTTTACTCATTATGAGTAGCTCTAGGTGCCTTCATCTGTGTACAGGTTTTTGGGCTAAGGGAGCATGGGCTTGGTTCTAATATATCCTAGTAAAAGTAGTTTTGCTGCATACTGAATCTAATGTTTGTGCATGCTAGTATAGATTGATTACTGCTAATTAACTCTGTATCTTCAGTATTTGGAGTGCCGATTGAAGTCACTGTACAACGGCAACGATCCAGCAGTCTTGTTCCCCACATTTTGGTCAAATGTGCAGATTATCTCATATTATCAGGTGATTGATCTGAAAATCGGACATGCAATTATTAACTTTGGTAATCTTTCTGAATTTTTTATTGCGTTCGTTTTTTAGGATTAAACTCAATGGACTTGTTTAAAGCTGAAGGGGACAAAAAGGTTATTCAGCACTTGGTTTCTGTGTACAACCAAGGTATATTGACTGTTCTACTCTCAGAAATGACAATTTTTTAATTCAGTATGGTGATACTAAATTAATTCTTGTTAAATGTCTTGCAGATTCCAACGCTTCATTGCCAGAAGGTGTAAATCCACTTGATGTGGCAGCTCTAATAAAATGTTATCTTGCAAGCCTACCTGAACCCCTGACAACATTTGAACTCTATAATGAGATTAAAGGTGCTCGTTCTAGCATACATGCAATGAAAAATTTCCTGAAGAAGCTTCCTACTGTAAACTATATGACTTTGGAGCTTATCACAGCACTGCTGCTCCGTGTCAGCCAGAAGTCACTTCTTAACAAGGCAAGAAACAGCTACCCCTCCCTTTCTATCCCCATTATTCCCCCCGTGTCTTTATGTGTGCATGTTTGAGCTGCATGCCCCCCCTCTCTCTTCTTGGTGCAGGAGGCTGCATAAGAAAGGATTCATATATAAATAAATGTTTTCATCTCCCTAGCATTTGATGGATATATGTAAAATGATTCCAATTTGCATTTTTTTTTTGTTGAATTTTTCTTTACC
Organism: Jatropha multifida; assembly: GCA_948099535.1. Lineage (NCBI taxonomy): Eukaryota > Viridiplantae > Streptophyta > Magnoliopsida > Malpighiales > Euphorbiaceae > Jatropha > Jatropha multifida. The sequence goes on along the minus strand of CANUEX010084189.1, from coordinate 13,668 downwards.
TGCTCTGTTTTATATCATTTTCAAGAAGTGTATGATTTGAAATCTATGTGGTTGTTCAAAATGAATGTATATTATTGTGCTTGATGGCAAAATTTACTTCTGCATGGCATTATTAAATGAGTTGCAGCATATTTTCTTCTTTTCTGTTGGGTTAGACAAGCACATGCATGTGCACACGTGGTCATCAGACTCATCACATGCATGCTTCTTTTCTGTTGGGTTAGACAAGCACATGCATGCTTCTATATGTAGATTTTATTGATGTGAATTTATGATTCTTTACCTTCACAGCATGCACGTATTTTGAGAATATGGATCTCAAATCAAGCACTCTTGTTAGCCTAACTTTAGATCACTGTTAGGCATACATAATGAACTGATGCGCGAACAATCTAGGACTCAACTTTTCAAATAGTTTCTATTTGTTGGCTGTGCATAACTCATTAAGTGGTAAGCAATTTAAATACTACTTGCTCTGCTATTTCATTGTAAGTTGCTTCAGTGTTGAACCGAATATCTCAAGTCTTCTTCAGAATGACAATGCCCCTTCTGCTTTCCCGCCATTTAATACCTTCTGAGCATGCATGTTAAATTTTTGGATTTACATGTACCTAGTGAAAGTATGACATTGTTAAATTGATGTGGATGGATTTGATAAATATCCCGTGTAATCTGTTGTCTTCTGCAGATGGATGCACGAAGCCTTGCCATGGAGGTTGCTCCTGTTGTGATGTGGCAGAAAGAGCAAAAACCGGAAATTTACAGGCAATACTGGAGTCAGGCATCTAGAAATCCTTCCAAGATGAGCAAGGATTCAGCACCTAATTACAGTGCATGGGACATGCTTTCAGGTGAGTCATTACTCACATATCAAATACTGCAGCTAAGAAGACGAGAACATAATTTCCGGGAATCTGCATTGTTATTATATGCAATGTGCACATTTTAACCCGTAGGTTAGCTACGTAGATTTTATTCAGCAGATGAAACTCAGGATATATGCACTTTCATTATATTTACACCCATCAATTAAAAATACCGTGATGGATGGGTGACAAATTGTGCTTGCGTAATAGAGAGTGTAAATGCTATTTTCCCTAATTAATGTGCATGTTTTCCTTTTCTTCTATGGCTACAGATGAGGGTGAAGATATGGATGCTTCGTCTCCTATTTCCTTGGATGATGGTACACCTGTGGACTTCAGTGCTATTGAGGTCATTCAATGTCTCATAGAACAGCACAACACAATCTTTACAGATGCAAATGAGACAGTTTGGAGGTAACTTGAAAATCATTGAACGGCACCTGCTTCCTGGATTTCTAGTGTGACCAAGTATCCATTCAGTTTGAAATCCAAGTGATTAATTCAATTTCTGAATATCATCCATATAACCATCGCTCAATAGCGGGTATTACAGTTTTAGAAAAAACCTGGGACTATTGGATGTGGTTCTGTAAATGTTGGTGATTAGGAAATTGTATTCAAAATTATTAGGATGTTTTTGGCAAGCCATGGTGGAAAACGTATCCGAATGTTTTTCTAGTCTAACATTTCAATATTGCACTAGCATTTGATAACATATGGTTCATGAAGAGTAGCTTTAGTATTTGAAAGAGCACTGTTTTGCTTTGCCCCAACTTATTTTTTGTTTGGAGAAGGTTGATAAATAAGATAATGTAATGTTCAGCAATTGCTTTCTATAGAAACTCTGGTTTGCTTCGAGAAATACTTACGAGCAAAAAGTTCGGTTGATTTGTGATTAACAGAAGTTACTTTTAGCAACTCTTCCAATTCAACTTCCTATCATAAATACTGCTAATTTTCTTAGTATTTCATGGTTTTTACCATGAAATAGAACTTTATCTAATGGAAAATAAATTTTAATCACATGACATAATTATTAATGTGTTATTGAGATAAAAATATTATATTAAGCCTAGTAATTTTAACTTGAATAAACTTGTAACTAGTTAATACTAATCAAGGAATAAAAGCTAACATTACAATTGCAGAATTTAGTTTATAATAATTTTTTTTAAAAATTACTTTTTTCTACATGAAAGGCAAATTTTTAAAAAATGAGTATGCGATTCAAAAAAAAAAAAACTTCCTCCTCCATGGTAATTGGCCTCTCCAAAAACAAAAATGTGAGACAAATGAGAGGTCAAACAAATAGTTAAGAAGAGCAATAAACGACAATTCATCAATTCGTTTCATAGTCACAGAAGCAGACGATCACTTAGAATTTCAGTCGTTTGCAAACAGTAAGCGTGGTCGTCGAACGACAAGACAAGCTACACGCGGCAATTTTATAAAGCGCGAAACGGTCTATCGTTCTTTGCCGCGAACAAGTATGTTGCAGTGTTAGACGTTTGCCGAAGATTTTGGCCTTTCGGGCGGTCGTCGAACGACAAGATGCTGTGGATTGTTTTTTCAGAAACTGTAAAACTATCTATAGACTATAGTTCTCCCTTGACGGCAGAACGGGCCCACGTGACTATCCTATCCTATCCTTTCTTTGCCTCTGTCAACAGCAGCGAGTCAAGACTCCCACTTTCCATCGAATTAGAGTGGTGTTCTCTCTCGGTAACAATTCCATGGCCATCGGAAGCTTAACTACCATTATTTTCTTCCTCTTCACCTTGTTTTTCGCGGTAATTATAATAATTGACAAAGATTTTCGTCTTTCTCGGTTGCTTTGTGTTTGATAAATGATAAAATGGCGAAAAGTGAATGGGAATGTGATCCCCAATCCTGTGCATTCCCATTTAGCTCCATTTTCTTATTGATTGTGTCATCAACTCGTGATGTGGGTATTTATCGTTTCTTCTCCCTCTAATTCTTGCTGCTTATCAGGTTCTAGCAGATGATGGAGATAGGAATCCAGGGCAGTATCCTCTAGTAGTGACCACCTGGCCCTTCAAAGAAGCTGTTAAAGCTGCCTGGAGGGCTGTTAATGGTGGCCTTTCTGCTGTCGATGCTGTCGTGGAGGGTTGTTCGGCCTGTGAGGAACTCAGGTGTGATGGTACAGGTAAGTATTGCTTTTACTCTTTTCCCCAAATTATTTGGGTTGTCTTTATTCAACTTACTAGTTAATATTTATTAATTCTATGTGCTAGACTGCTAGTGATATCAACTTTTCAGATTCCAAGTTTACAATGTACTGAAATGAATTTACAGGAGGATTCATTTTTCTGAAATTGTGATATAACCCAACATACTGCCCATTAGAGTTGTTCTATGTTTCACATGGACGCTTCTGAGAGTTGGTTGGTTGGTTTGTTTGACAGAAACATGATCTTGTCGAAGTTGCATGTGAATGTTTATTACACGATCATAAACTCAAATTTCTTATTAGATGCTCACTAGTGTAGCTTTGCAAAGATCGCTTATCAGCAATGTTAACTGGTTTGAACAGTGGGGCCTGGTGGAAGCCCAGATGAGAATGGAGAAACTACAATTGATGCCATGGTCATGAATGGGGTAATAACCTTTCTTGTGTTCTGTTAATCAACAGCCTTTCATTCGTAATATTTTCCTTTGTGCTTTGATTATATTAGACAAATGATGGAGATCTTCAATTTGCTAAGGACATGCATAGGTGACAATGGAGGTTGGAGCTGTTGCTGCAATGAGGTATGTTAAAGATGGTATCAGAGCTGCAAAATTAGTGATGCAGCACACAGAGCACACTTTGCTTGTTGGGGAGGCAGCATCAGCCTTTGCCATTTCAATGGGACTCCCTGGACCTACAAACCTGAGTTCCACAGAGTCCATGGAGAAATGGACCAAATGGAAGGAGAACCACTGCCGACCTAATTTTTGGAAAAATGTTGTACCTGCTGATAGTTGTGGCCCCTACCATCCAAAGAGCATTGTGGAATTCAATGAAGGGGAGTTTCCTAAAATCAACCTGATGGGAGTCCTTGAACCACGATCATCTTATGTTGGTCGCCACAACCATGACACCATATCAATGGCTGTTATTGATAAAGTAAGTTCATGCAAGAGCAAGTTCAATTTGATCGAGTCACATTTCCCACTTATATATTCCACATATAAAGTTAATTTCATGATGTAGATGGGGCATGTAGCTGTTGGTACATCAACTAATGGAGCCACATATAAGATCCCTGGCAGGTAAGGTGAATACATGATCTATGAACTCTGGGGTTAAAACATTGTTTGGCAATGTGTATTTTGATGATTGTGTGAAGCTTGGATCATGACAAATAAGATTCTGCTCCCAAGATAATGCATTTGAATAATTCCTTTTTTTATATCCAAAGATAAGGGAGTTTCCTTCACAATTTTAGCTGTAGATGGAGTAAGAGGCCATAAAAAGGCTGGCATCCACCTCACTACTGAAAAATTATTAAGCATAATCAGCCGAGTCTCTTTGCTCCAGTTTTGGTTGTTGAAGTTCTGGGGCATATTTATTAATGGAAAAAGTGATGATGAACTTTTCCTCTTTATGTGTATCAAACGATCAATTTTTCCAATGGGTTTTTGTCCGCTTCCAGTTATTGGTTCAGCCTCATTAGACTGCATATTTTTTCTGTTCATTTCGTTGCAAATGAACTAGAAGCCAATTATATTCGATTGCTATATAGTACATGCATTCATATTATAAGTACCATGTAATGCAAAATTTACTTTGACTGCAGAGTGGGTGATGGACCCATTGCAGGATCTTCAGCTTATGCTGATAATGATGTTGGTGCCTGTGGTGCAACTGGGGATGGTGACATCATGATGCGCTTCCTTCCATGGTATTTTCCTAAATATTTTGTTATTTTTATTCCAAAAATATGCAAATAGCTGAGCAAGACTTTCTGTCTCCTTGAACCACTAGCAGAAATAAATATGCTATTAGAAACCTGAAGCTAATATTCACTGTCTTACATTTCAGCTTGATCTCTGCGTGTAAGAGGCCTACTTCATTCTCTTATCCATTCCCCTGCTTTCATCAACCTAAACTACTAATCTATTTATCATGTTCTGGCACAGCCCAGGAATGTGCCTTTTTCTTCATGTAGTCTAAGTTGCCATTATGTATCTTTCCTCTTTGAATCAGCTTAAGCTTGATATTCCACTCAATTGTGCATCTCATCTTCTTCATACAATCTTATTATACTTTCTTCACTGAAGTAATCTTATTGATTCATTTTGCTTGAAGCTAAGTTGACCTCTTATTTGTCTCCAGTTACCAAGTCGTGGAGAGCATGAGACTAGGAATGGAGCCTCGGGTTGCTGCTGCAGATGCAATATCTCGAATAGGAAGAAAATTTCCAGATTTTGTGGGAGCTGTTTTTGCTGTGAATAAGAGTGGTGTGCACGCCGGAGCTTGTCATGGATGGACATTTCAGTACTCAGTGAGGAGTCCAGAAATGGACGATGTGGAGGTTTTCACTGTATTTCCCTGATCCTGAAGTGGGAATTTATTACTACAAGTTTATTAGATTCTTCTCGAGATCCAATACCATAAATTGGTAATTCTCCAATCACATTGTCACATTCGATCTTTACTGAAATTACTATGTTTTGTGTGCATGTAGCAACGGGCAGAAGATGTTTCTGTAAGTTGTTCAATTTGGAGAATGTTGTGTAAGAGATTGTTTATATATAAAAGGCATAATCGTGTTTCACAGGTTTGTTTATTTCGTTTCGTGCCATTTATCAGTTGAGTGATATCAACACTCCATCGTGACATTTCAAAGTCAAAACTTTTCTCCTCGAGTCTTTTGAGGGAAAACGACCGGTCGGTATTAGTTGATCGCATGGACGTGATATTAATTGATTGCATAGATAAACGACGGCGACTTGGCTTCTTCCATTCCATGTAACATGTTGATGACGGAACTTGGTGTCACCATGACACCTAGAACCTGTCGTTAATAGCATAAGTAAACGGCAGGAAATTTTTTGTCGTTTGTTTGTCGCGGAATGACCACTGGACTGTCTAAACATATTATGTTTTTAATAATAAAAATGCAAGTTTAGGCTTGAGTTCCAAAATTAAATATTTCAGAATTTGGGCCTTACTGTGTAGAGCAAATCTTGGTTTGAAGAATAAGACTGTGGGCTGCTTAACAGTCCGACCCTACCCATCCACCAGTCAACAAGTAGATTCGGTTTAATGGGCCTTGGAATTTTTTTCCCCTTGGATCCAAATTTGTAACCGGACTTATATAGTTTTGTACGACCCTTTTTCCTTTCATGCTTAGTCTCCAATTAGATAATTCGTCACTTTGTCTAATAAATCAATAAAAGATCCTGATTCGGAAAATGAGATTGTGAAATTTTTCACTGAATCATTTTTCAAATCAGGCTGAGTTCATACCAGGCAACTCAGAATTCGTTGAATTGTATAAATCTTAGTAGCAAAAATAAAAACTTCAAGTTTATGAATCTGTATCGATGGAAATAAAGAGAGATGACAATGGTAGTAGTAGAGTTGGAGGAGGAGATAAATCTCACCTGAATAACGTAGAGGAAGAAGCATCATCACCTCTATTGTGGTCAACCGTTTTTTTGGATCACGTTGGGGAAGTGTTTCTCACTCTCAATTCTGGTGGCTTGTCTTGGAAATTGCTAGATTCCTTCGATAATGTAAGTACCTTGATCACGCATTTTTAGTTCACAGAAATCAGCCAAAATGTTTTTATTTTTTTAATCATATTGAATATTGTTTTTGCAAATCAGCTTGTGGGTTTATTTTTGGTCATGTTTTGTTTTCAAATGAAAATCTGAATTGATTGGTAAAGTTAATTCTTTTAGTGATTCCAACAGCGAAATTTTTCTTCTTTTTTTTTCTGGGATATTAATATATATGAGCTCAGGAATTTTTTGTTTGCTTTGTGACTGCATTGATTTTCTAGGACTAGGAATGATCTGGTTAGTAGTCAGTACTTGGTTTTTTTTTACGTTTTATGATCCACTGAGGACGAAAAGGAGCTTGTTTATTGGCTTTGTTGAGCTCATTCTCTTGGTGCTAGATGGGACAAGGAGATTTGATAACAAATTTAAACTCTGAGATTGTTTTAAGAGTTTATATTTAGTTTTCCATGACTTGGTTTTCATATATCACAGCATAAAGGAGGTTGTATGTGCTGGTCCTTAGAAGTTTGTTTAGAGGTTGACCTGGCGTTTGGTTTGCTCCCTTTTCCATTTTTTGGTTTCGCCTATAACTTAAAGTTGAATCTTGGGAATTCAATAGGATCATCTGAATGTTGTTCTTCTTCTATCCTTTATTTCTGTGAAGTCGCATATTATCAGCAAATTGGCATTATGATCTGACTGAGCATGCATAAAGGATTGGCTGGAATTTGAAGTGATGTCTGATACATCATATTAACTTCCATTCTCTCGTTTCTTCTTTCTTTCTTTTTCTTTTTTTCCTTTTTTCCTTTTTTTCCTTTTGGCTTTTCTTTGTCAAAACAACTAGAAACTAAACTTAGCCTATGCCATTTAGATGTTTTCTTTGGATGTTAGTATTATGCTTTTCTTTTTTTTTTTTTTTTTGCAACTCTCAATGTGTGATTCTTTTCAAACTTTCTGTTACAGAATGAATCAACTTGTTTGGGAATTAAATTTGTTCCCAAAGTTGCAACTGAGATAAAATTTTCTGATGTTTATGGTGTGGAGTCCATCAACTATGGTTTTATTCATGGATCAGTTCACCCTAATGTTGGGAAGCATATTTTGAGTGGCAAGTCTCATGAATCTCAGGTTAGTTCTCATTTCTGTTGTTGTTGATGCACTATTTACAAATCATATGGTGAATGCACGTGATTTATACAATTTTTTAAATGAAACTATTTCAGATGCATCGCTTTAAAGTACATGGTGTCCAAAAGTCTCGAACTCAGCCTTGTCTGTGGGTCCTGACAACCTATACTTTTGGCCACAAAGATTTTGAGACATGTCAGATGTGGGTTAATCAAATTAATTCTTCACTGAAGATAGAAGTGGAGAGACCGAAGAATCTTCTGGTTTGTTCTGCAAGTAGTTAATTGCCATGTCATTTGTGTTTTTCATTTAGTTTGGGAAGACATAAATTAGTTATAAAAAGTTTCCAGATTTTATTTCTTATTGATTAGGTTTTCATTAATCCAAGGAGTGGCAAAACAAATGGCTGTAGGACCTGGGAAACTGTTGCTCCTATTTTCTCGCGTGCTGGTGTTGAAACAAAGGTACATGCTTAGTGAAATCTCTAAACAGATGTTCCTAAGTTATGTGAAATCGCGTCAGCATACCTGTAATAATCTGTTTTATTCGTTTTCTTGCAATATTACTTTGATCATGATCTACTGCACTTAAATCAAATGGTAAAGTTCCAAGGTGTCATGCAGCTGATATGACTATGGTCAATGAACTGCCTATGCCACCCTGTAGATATAAGTAAATGTTATATTTCCAGAATACATAATTACTTTTGATAAAGTTGGTTCATATTTCTTTTGAATGTATCCTCAGGTGGTTGTGACACAGAAGGCAGGACATGCTTTTGATGTGATGGCATCTCTTGCAAACAAGGATCTGAATTCATATGATGGTGTTATAGTTGTAGTAAGTTTCAGGATCTATTTGTTTTTATTTTCTAGTACTAGGCAGTAGTTGATTGTAAGATTTTGAGGTTGATAGAATAACAGAACCCCATGCAACCATGATGACAACAGTGTATTACATCCTCCAGATGATTGAGATCTTTATGCTTAGTGTCAATGTGGTGGTCGGTTCCATTTACTGGTTGGTTAGCACTTAATAAAAAGATAACATTAATGCTGCCAGTTGGCAAATGTATGATGAGATCCTGATGTAACTTTAGGTGAATACTTGGCTGCTGAATTTAATGCAGAGAGGCATCTTATATCCCTAATATAACCTCTTATGGGCTCTTCTGTTTCTGCATTATGCTATGTTTATTTCAGCGTTATTTTCTGATTGCTGATCCTTGCTATTTCGTCTGCTTCCAGGGTGGTGATGGTTTCTTTAATGAAATCCTTAATGGATTTCTTCTTTCTAGGCATAAAGCCCCCTTCCCACCATCTCCTTCAGACTTGCATCATTCTGATGAGAACAAAGGCAACGGTTCAGTCCATGAGTCAAATGAGATGTGTCATGGAACTGCTTACGAAAATGGAGACAGTTCTCCTCTTATTTCAAGTTCTACCTGTGATGGACCAGAATTCGGTAGTTTCAGTATGTACCTTAGCAACTATATATCCATACAAGTAAATATCTGAGTTTAAATTGTGAATTTGTAATTGTACCAGGTGGTTATCTAATGTATTACTGCATGCATCTAAAATTACAGGAACTGAAGATGGTCCTCGGCACTCAGGTTAGTAAGCTCCAAGTCAAGCTACATGATATGGTTTACGGAAATATGATATGCTATAATTGTTTATCTCACTCCAACAGCATCATAACAAAAAGCTGATCAAGCCAGTAGCAATACTTGCTTCTGCAAATTTAATGTGTTTGCCTGCATTTAACAATGCAGAGTATGTGATTCTTATTCTTTTGTTGTTCTGGCCACTGACAGATCAAGATCTCGAGTTTCATCATCTCAGGAAACGGTTTAGATTTGGAATTATTCCTTCTGGTTCAACAGATGCAATTGTGATGTGGTATTTTCCTGTTATCTACTTTCTGACATCTCTTATATTTTTCCCAAGAAAGTTGCTTTCCAAGACTTAGGTATTTGGGTTTCATCTGGAAATTAAAATACACCCAGTAACTTTGGCTAGGTGGCTTTGATAGACTAGCGGCTTCTGCTAATATCTGTGTCAAATATGACTCTAAAATCGTGTCCAAGCTTATTTTTTTTCTCATACAATCATTAGCACTCTCTAAATTAATAAATGGGAATAGGAAATGAGAAAATGTCTCTTGATTCCCTTGTGTTTATGTGTTATGTGCAAAATTCATTAGCATGTACTGAAAAATTGTATCAATCCAGATCAATAACAAATTATCAGAAAACATAGCTTCCCCCACCTCTCTTCCTCCTATTTTCAAAAAAGCCTGTGCCTCATGGTTCTGTGGTGAGTCAATGGAAGATAAGTTATGTGTCTGGTTCTAGAAATATTTGGAGTCATAAACTTTCCTTTCCTTTTTCATTTTCTCTTCTTCTTTTCTAGATGATGCAATTAAGTATATCTATTAAAATTTCTATTTTGCAGTACAACCGGAACACGAGATCCTATGACATCTGCTTTGCACATTGTCTTGGGCAAAAGGGTGTACCTTGATATAGCTCAAGTTGTGAGATGGAAAACATCATCTACATCAGATATTGAACCTTGCATACGATATGCAGCTTCTTTTGCAGGGTAGTTTCCAATTGTTTTTCTCCTCTTCTTTTATGAAGGCTGGCCTTGGTAGTTGGTCTTGGTCTATGCATGACCTGATGCAAGTATAGCTAACTTTTTTTTTTTTTTTTTTACCAAGGCCTGCCCTTTTATTATTGAACCTCTTGCAAATTTTTAGTTATGGTGACTGGACATCGATGGAAAGAATAAATACACTTTCCTTTTCACATTATTAAGATGCTTTTTTGGTGTTACTCCATCGTTCATCCATTTCTTATTTTCAGGTATGGATTTTATGGAGATGTTATAACAGAGAGTGAAAAATACCGCTGGATGGGCCCCAAACGTTACGATTATGCAGGAACACAAGTGTTTTTAAGACACAGGTTTTTTTCTTTTTTTTTACCCTTTGCTATGAGCTTCCCCAAATCTGAACAATTGTATCTATTTATCAGATTGTGTTTCTAATACAATCCCATGGCAGCCTAGCCATGCACGGTAGATTTTATTTCAAATTTGAATTAAACCAATTAGATTTTCTTTAAATTATTAGTATTGTTGTATTCTAAACATTGGGTGAATTTGAGCTGTATAGATTTCTGGTTGTGATTGACATGATTTAATTGAGTATATGATGTGAGTTTGATATCCATAATTTCTTTGCTCTTTTCATCATTGAGATTCTCTTTAAGTTGTTCAGATCATATGAGGCAGAAGTAGCATACATAGAAACTGAAGCAGAAAAGAAAAATCCAACAGCTGAGAAAGGTCCTCTACTTAGCAGGATGAAATCAATGTGGGGTCTTGAGAAGTCAGATAGAACGATTTGTCGCATAAACTGTGGTGTCTGTAACACAAAGCCTGTTTACACGTCTACAAGGAGTCCCAGGGCAACACCTTATTCACGACCGGAAGAAATTAGGTGGCGAAGACGTAAGGGAAATTTTCTTAGCATTGGTGCTGCTGTAATCTCTAACAGAAATGAAAGAGCACCTGATGGTTTGGTGGCTGATGCTCACCTATGTGATGGTTTCCTGCATCTCCTGTTGGTTAGAGACTGTCCTCGTGCTTTATATTTATGGTAATGCAAAACCTTCTTTGGTCTCTTTCATTAGCTTGGTCCATTGGCAAATCCAACTCAAGTGCTAACTCAGGATCTGCTAAAATTTTCTTCAAATTGTAACCACATTGCCCCCTTTGTTTGTGGTGTTAAAGACTTTACCCCTTAATATAACTTCCTAGCTTCCCCTGACTTTGTCGATAAGATAGAAAGTTCTTTGGGTTGGCACAGATGTTTGGTCTATTTAATTAGAGTACTTATTAATTAAGATTCATTGATTGCTGGCAACAGAGTTTACTTTAGAGGATATACAGCATATTTCTGCTTATTATATTTTAGGTTAGGCGTCTGAAATAAAGTAGGCCTACAAAGAGGAGCAAAAGAGATGATAACGTGATGCTATGCATTTGACCAAGCATAAAAGAAATCAACTTGCTTGCTGTTCGTCATCTTCCTCCGATTAATCCTTTAATTTGTTTCTAATTAAGAACTTTATAAATGAGAACATCCATAAATGCATCTTATTAAATTATTCATCTCATAATTGCAGTCTCTCAGCTGTATGTCAAGACATATCAAAGATGGCCGCCTATATATTTTCAACTCTCTTTTATCATCTATATGATTTTATTGATAACTTTTAGATTGCTTTTGCCTTGCCAGATAACCTTAATGCTTTTACGTCATTAACCATGATCAATCATGCAGGCACCTTACCCAGCTTTCAAAGGGAGGTGGAAGGCCCCTGAATTTTGAGTTTGTGGAACACCATAAGGTCAGTTGACTTATTTGGTTCACTATCTGGATGTCTATGAAAACTTTCTAACTGTTTGGTTTCCACAGACCCCAGCTTTTACATTTACCTCTTTTGGTAAGGAGAGTGTCTGGAATTTGGATGGTGAGCTCTTTCCTGCACATAAACTCTCAGCACAAGTATTTCAAGGGCTTATTAGCTTATTCGCATCTGGTCCTGAAGTTTAGCTGGACTACCTTCCAGATGGATTTCCCGGTCTGTAATCAAATTATTCAATGACTGAAGCTTTGTATTCGGATAACTTCGCAAGCAGCCTCAGCATCAGAAATAGTGAACTTTTATGTTATTATACACTTCTTGGATAGACTTCTACGATCAGTAGTAAGATTAGGGATATGATATCATGTTGTAACTTATGTGTACTGTATACAGAGGAAACATGCCGAGATTGAAAAAATAAAAGAAAAGGAACAATTGAAGGTTCTGTAATCATATGCAAATGTAGTTTTACGGCCGTTTGGAACAAACGAACGATGGTGTAGAATTTATTTGCAATTGAATTTGTGTTGTTTGGTATGTTATAATTTTCAGTAAGGAATTCAATTGAATTTTATAAAATTATGTATGAAATAAATTCTTAAAAGGAATTCATTTACCTTTATTTTCTAAAATACTCTTAACATAATAATCTAATAACAACAATATAAATATCAATTTATATTTACCGTATACAATATCATAATTTGTTATTTTTTTTACTAAGAAACAAATAATAAATTTCATATACTAATTAATTAATTAATTATATAAATATAATATATAAAATAATTATAATATCCATCATAATAGTTATTTTTAATTTATATAAAATGTCTCCGTTTAATAAAAATTATAGTTTCATATTAATAATTATGGAGTCCAAAAAGGAAAAAAAAAAATAAAACAACAGGAAAGAAATGAGATACTTATGTTCATAGAAGAGTAGTTTTGTTAAATAAAATTTAATAATTTATTATTATGATAAGTTTGATAAAATAATTAAGTAAAATAAGTAAAAAAATTAAAAAATTAAATTTGTAGAAGAAGATGGTAGTTTTGTCAAAAAAAATTAGAGTGTTTAGTTTTATGAAATTCATTTGAAATTCCATTAATTTTTATGGAATTTAGTGTAGTTATATTCAATTTCGTTAAATTGAATTTCTAGAATTAAAATCTATATTTTTTTTCGTAAAAACATGAATTTATAAATGAATTCCAATCGGAATCTTAATGTTAACATTATTCAGTTAATGGTTACTTTTCTCTTCTGATGCATTTGGTTTTGCCAGTATTATCTATTCGGAAAAAAAAATTCAGTTTTCAATTTGTGAACGACACGTAGTACTTATGCAACCCTGGAAGATGATCAACTTGTTCTAGGGGCTCTTGACTTTTAGCGTAAGACAGACGACTCCAAGGGGTCAAAGTCTTGTTTTTCGGAAGATTCAATGGCGTGAGGCCCACCCCACCATTGAAGGTGTGAATGACGATGAA
>CANUEX010084178.1:0-75543 GCA_948099535.1 Jatropha multifida | reverse complement strand
ATTCGAATATGTTAGTATGAATTATTTGTTAATAATTATAGTTTTCCACACATTTTATTTCACAGTTAGGATGTTTAATTAATATTTGGTTATGTAAAAGAAATTATCATGTGATTATAAAAAATTATGGAGTGTTTTTTTGAATATTTGGAGATTATATGATAGAATAGTTTGATCATATTATGACAAATAAATATTTAAATGAGAATGTATTTTTATTAAATGGATATGGGCCTGAGCTGTGAACAATATTTAATATTAAAGCTAAGTCATGAATGTTAACTCTGATTAATTTATCAATAATGTCATAATATGGACTTACTATTCCCTTAGTCAAATGATAATAGAAATGGATTTTAATAGTTTAGGCTTACTACGAGCATTGGGGGCCTTAAACTTACCTAGGTCCTAGTGCCGGTCTGGTCCACGGTTTTGGGTCGTGACAAATTGTTCCAAACACAATTTTGTGAAATTCAATTGAATTCCTTATTTTAAATTGTAGCATACTAAACATGAAAAATTAATTTGTAAATGAATCCTACAATAATGATTCACTTGTTCTAAACAGTACCTATGATTTCATTTATTTCGTTAGTGTTTAAAAAATGATTTTCTCTTGTAAAATAGAAATCATCAATTTTTGTTTCGATTAAAAAATATTTTCTGTTAACTGATTCACTGTCCTCATTTCTTTACGGGGATAAATTACGATAATTTGTAGGTTGAAGACATACGAGCACTGAAAAATATTTTCAGGCAAGTCGAATACTTTTAAATTAAAATTTGATGATGTAAGTCAATAATATAGGTAAATGCGTGTAAAATCAAGGCTTCATTTATTTTGAGGAATATATAGAATTATTATATAGATTTGATATGTTTGGTTGGGTTTAATATTTTCGGGTCTCTAAATTATGACTAAATTAACACTTAGGTCCCTCAACATTTGAATAATTATTTTGAAGGGTCTAGCTAATGCAACTGTTACTCTGTGAGGTCCTTCCATCCAAAATTTCATTTTATATGGACTGAAAAGTGAATGTTACTCAAAAGAGAGGAACCTAAGTGGAGGGAATTAAATATTTTTGGGTTCCTAAATTATGACTAAATTAACACTTAGGTCCTTCACTTTTGAGTAACATTAACTTTTTAGTCCATATAAAATGAAAAAAAAGATAGAAATTTGGATTGAAGGACCTTACAATGTAACGGTAGCATTAGTTACGTCCTTCAAAATAATTATTCAAATGTTGAGGGATTTAAGTGTTAATTTAGTCATAATTTAGAGATCCAAAAATATTAAATCTGTTTGGTTGCAAGAAAACTGAGTTGAAACGTGATAAAGGAGAGTAGATTTGGTACCTAACACACTTACGATTCTTGGAAAAAATTGGAAAGGGAAGGGATTTGAAAGTTAGCTGAGGTTTAACAGCAAACGAAGAATTTTCAAGCCTTTTTGCAAATATCATTTTCTTCGATGAAAAAGACCTCTGCAGCTTAAAATTAACCCAACGATTCATATTTGAACTTAGTTATTATTATTGAATAGACTCTCCATCAAATTAATCATTTTTGTTGCGTGTTAAATACTAATACTGATAATAATATAATAAATAGCAATGAAGGGAGAAGAGATGAAATTGATTTGAAAAGCAGGTTCAGATGGAAACTATATGCCTTCTTTTTCCTTGTTTTTTTCAACTATATCTATTTATTAAAATTAAAAATTATTATTCATTTATCTATATGTTTTAATAATTGATTAATTTATTTTTTTCAAAAATTATTTAGTGTCAATAGAAAATAAGTAATCATATACAAACTATTAATAAATAGATAATTATGATTTCTTTCTAAAAACAACTATATCTATTTATTAAAATTAAATTTATTTTTTCATTTACCTTTATATTTTAATTGGATAATTTAATTTTAAAATTTATTGACAATTAATAGAAAAATAATATAATCAATTACAATAATTATTAAAATAATATTTAAGAAGAGTAATGGTTCGACTAATTTAATTATTATTATTATTATTGGATAAAGTCTCAATCGAATTAATTAATTTGGTTGCATGTTAAATACTAATGCTAAGAGAAGTCCAAAATAATTAATTAATTTGGTACAATGTTACATTACGATATTGCAATTTAAATAGATTACAAAATTCAACATAACGACAAATTTCAAACGCACGAAGGACTGCCCGTAGATAATTAATTTTTATGACGTGGTCAACTCCTACTATATTAATTTTATATTGGGTGCAAAGCTAATTGACGTTCACCACCTTAACATTGGACGTTGCAACATTTGAATCTTAATATCAGACGTTCACCACCTTCAGATGGATTTTTTTTTTTTTAATTATAGTATAGAATTTAATATTTTTAATATGAATTAATCGACTGAAATTGACATAGAATGTCATGTCAAAAGAAAAAAAAAGATACGTGTCCTAAAATAATTCTGTGTTAGTCTGCACTCTTCAAGATGTCATTAATCTTGAATTTTGTTTTAAAAAATGTATTGTGTGATTAAGCTTTGATTAAAAAAATCTTACTAATGAGAGGAGTAATTTTTTTTAATTAATTAAACTATTTCTTACGGTTTGGCTCCTTGCTCTTTTAAAGGAAACAATAAAAGATTTGGCCGACAGGAAAAGAAAATCAAAATATTAAATAAGATGTGGCAAAAGTAGTCAAAATAAAAATTCTTAATAATGTTAAAATTGATTTAAAAGATTTTATATATATATATAATTCTAACTTTTTACCTAAAAAACTGGGATGCATCCTGAGAGGGCAACTGGGAAACTGAGTGTCATCAAATTCTAATTTACTAATATATTATTTTCAGGTTTGGATATGGAAAGTGGAGCATTAAAATAAACCAAGCAGTTCACCCTGCAACATTCTAGAAACCACATACAGTACTGTTACTGTAGATTGTAGAATCAAATTTGGAGTATATATTAGATGAAATCAAATAAAAAGAAAATAAATGTATTGATTGGGTGGAAAGAAATATAAATTTTATTTTCAAGAAGTGTATTTATTAGAAAATCAAATATTTATATGCACTTTTAATGCAAAAATACTCCATTATTGAACCAATTTCAAACCAGTGACTGTACATATGGTACATTGGTTGGAAAATATCTCCTCTAACTTTGAAAAACAGTGGACGTAGACCGATCACATGAAGTCCGACCGTATTTGGAAAGAAAATATAAAAAAAGATATATTTTTCTTTAAATTTAAATGTCTGAGAAAATTAAAAGAACAAATAATTTTATGAATAGAAAAAATATAGACAACTTTTATATCACTCGGGTGAAAAATAAAATTATAAGTTTAATGTCCACATTTTAAAAAATAAATATGTAGGTTTCATCCGTCTCAAAAAAATATTCATCATTTTGTTTTTTGATTTATCCCAAAATATGCCATTTTTCGTTTTTGCATTTAAATTGTATATTAATCCTTATTAATTTTATTTTATTTTTAAATAGCCCTCATTAACTCTTGCTCGTTAATTCAATACTCCTTGTCGTGTCTCTGAGGGACTGTTGAACTAGCGACTCATGAATGCTGCCGGGTTGGACAAGCCAATAACTCGAACGCGTTTGGTCTGTTTTTTTAGCAAGAATCACAGCGTTGCCTTACCATCACCATGATACAGACTCCTAGTTCTTTTGAGTATAATAATTACACATGCGTTATTTAAAATGGACATAATAAAAAAATTATATAAATAAAATTATCCTTT
The DNA here is from genome assembly GCA_948099535.1 of Jatropha multifida. Classification (NCBI taxonomy): domain Eukaryota; kingdom Viridiplantae; phylum Streptophyta; class Magnoliopsida; order Malpighiales; family Euphorbiaceae; genus Jatropha; species Jatropha multifida. Next base: position 71,766 of record CANUEX010084178.1, on the reverse strand, counting down.
AATCATAAAAATTATTATTTCTTAATTTATATAAAAATAGAAAATGCACTATCTTTTTTTGGAACCAAAGAATATATAATTATAATTTCAATTACTTTTCTTAAATTTTTCTTTAAAATTGGAGTGAAAATAAAATAATATTATTTCTATGATATAATATTTTTTATCATTTTTAAAATTTTATATTAAAATAAATTATTTTCAAATATAATATGTATTCGTTTCGTATTTTATGTGAATTCGTTTCGTATTGTTTAAATTTTTCATGCCCAGACAAATAAAGAAAAGAAAAATTACTTATCTTATTTGACCTTTTTCATTTATTTTCTACCGATCAGAATACAGTGTTTTAAGCAAACACGAACACTCAAACTTAAAATTTCTCTCTTAGAACGACACAGCGTACTCACATTAATAAATAATAAAAAAACTCTACACATGTCAAAATTTCTGTCTACATTAATGAAACGATGTACTACTGCTTCTGTACAGTATAGTCTTCAAAATTAATGTGTACATATGGTTCCATATCATAGGACCAGCAAAAGAAAATTCAAATATAATATAGTTTCTCTTTCTTTTTAAATATTTTCCTCTCATACTAAAGAAACTCACGTAATAATTTTATTTTCTTGGATTAAATCACGAGAGAAGCTAAAAGCAATAATTGAGTTTATCATTTTGCGGGGACCGTCATGTGGGCTATCTATGTCTATATAAAAGGGAGAACGATGAGTTGCTTGTGGTAGTGTATGTCGGTAGAAAACAGAGACAGAGAGTAAGAGAGAAATGGGGAGGAGTCCTTGTTGCTCCAAGGAAGGACTGAACAGAGGAGCCTGGACAGCCTTGGAAGATAAAATTCTTACCTCTTACATTAAAGCCCATGGAGAAGGCAAATGGAGAAGCCTCCCCAAAAGAGCTGGTAGTTGATAATTCACTTCTACTACCGAAATTTTCTTTTTCCTTTTTACCAGAAATTCTTTTAGAAAATGAAGTTATAACTTTTGTAATACGTTACTGTAATTCAGTAATAAGTTAACAAATATAATATACAGGTCTGAAGAGATGTGGCAAGAGTTGCAGACTTAGATGGCTAAATTATTTGAGACCAGACATTAAGAGAGGTAACATATCCCATGACGAAGAAGAGCTCATTGTTAGGCTCCATAATCTTCTTGGTAACAGGTGCTCTCTCTCTCTCTCCATCTCTTGTATTTTTTGTTTCCATCCATTTCAGAATCACTGTGTCAAAACTTTTAAATTCTTGTGTTCTAAATTTAAAATAATTCATCTTACTACAGATGGTCTCTAATAGCTGGAAGGCTACCTGGGCGAACAGACAATGAAATCAAGAACTATTGGAATACTACCCTGGGAAAGAAAGCAAATGCTCAATCTAATTCACCACAAGCCAAACAAACTCATTCTGCCAAGAAGATTCTAGCCTATACTGAACCCAACGGTAGCACTAAACCGTCGAAATCACAAAAGCCAACGCAAGTTATTCACACGAAGGCTACTAAGTGCACCAACGTCTTCATTCCATTACAATCTCCACCACCTCTGTCGCCTGAAAATCACACAACCACCACCTCTACAGTACTAAATCAACCACCAGAAAATCAAGATTTTGATTGTCCATCGCAATTAATCCAGTACTGTGGAAGAAATGAAGAGCATATTCAAAATTATGATTTAGATTTTATGAATATTGACTGCCATGATCAGTTTCACGGAAGTGATAGTAATGGAGATGCTGGGCTTATGATGAATAATTATGGGTACGACTCTTTAAGTCACTATCAGTCTCTTCCTAGCTTGGAGGAGGAGCCGCCCGCGTTAAAGGATGTGTGGGCCACCACTACTGTTTGTCTTGAGGACGATGATAATGTGAATTTGGACTTGGATTCTCTTGCCTTTTTGCTTGATTCTGAGGAATGGCCGTGAAGATTTTATATCAATAGATTTTTTTTTTTGGTAAAAGAAATGAGATGTAATGTAATCTGGTGCTGTTATTCTCATCCAATTCCAAAAGAAATAATAATAATATCTATCAATACATAACTGCTTTATCAGCGTTACGTGGTACTTTTATGTATAATTTGAAAATATTTACATTAAAAATAAAATTGCTAGTGCATAATTTAAAAAAATTTATATATATCGAGTGCATCGTTACACGTATAAATCAAATTAATAAAATTAAAAATTTTTATTATAAAAATATATTTCTAATCACACATCTGGGAAAAAAAATATAAAATCAAAATAATTATTAAAAATTTTATAATTTTATTTGTTCAGTTTATAAATGGAAGCATACGCCCTAAGTATTTTCCGCTATCATTGGTGTGTGCTTCTTTTTCTTGTAAAGTAATCATACTGTTAAAATATATTTATTTTGACCCATACAGATAGAGTATGACTTAAGGAATAACTGATAAGGGACAAAATGGAGTGCGTGATCCCATGGAAAAATAAAATATATTTATTTTATTTTGTCAAAACTGATATGGTTGAGGGAAGCCCACCGTTTTGTAATTATGGCCAAAAAAAGGAGTGAAATTTTCAAACTTCTGCGTGATTAATTTGATTCTTACATTAAACATGATCACGTTGTTAATGGCCAAAACAGAAAAAAATAATTATAAAAAATTCATTATTTTATAAGATGAATTATAGAAAAAATGTTAAAACTAGGGGGGACGGTGGCCAGTTCCGCTGTTGCATGTCGCCTGCATAAATAATTACTGTTCATTTTTCTTATGATTTATTTTATTTAATGAATTATTTGTGATTGTGAAGTAAGATTTATGTCAAATTCAGGAATTGCTTGCGTTTTTGTCATCGGTAAAAAAGGAAAAAAAAAATATACACGTGTTGAAGGAAGTAGGCATCACATCAGAAATACTGCCAAAGGATTCTCCAGTGAGTCCGTGCAACTCTGATGTTTGACTTGTTAGCAGTGACGGTGCGGATCAGTTGGGTACAACTCCAAGTTTCTGGCGCGTGTGCAGTCCATGATTGCAGTTGCGCTGCATTGTAAATTTGTAATATAAGACAGATTAACAAAATCGCCGTGCCACGTGATAGACTTACATTTTATGTGGACCCGAGGCTACAATACAAATCGAGTACCCAGCACATGTGATAAATGGGACCAAAAATTATCCACTGTACTTTTACCCATAAAAGTTTACCCGTCTCCGTTTCTTATTTTTGTTTTATAACTTATAAAATTATATTTATTAAAATATTTAAATATATAAAATTTTTTATTAAATATTTTAATTTATAAAATTAAATTAATTAGATATTTTTTTAATAGTTGAAAATATAAAAATTATAGCAACTATCCATCAAATTAATATTTACATATAAAAATCAAAAATATTAAAAAGAAAATTAGCTAGTGCAGAGAGGCATAAAATATTCTCAAACTTCACTTTAGAGGTCTGATAGATTTCTATAAAGTTTATTGTATTACTGACAAATTTTTCAAGAAAATTGAAAAAATAAAATTTGGTATTCAAATCAATCAGTTTTTTATTTGGAAAACTATAAAATAATTTTCAGTCTTCCAAAATTTAACTGAAGTTTAAAAATAATTTAAAGTTCTTTTCCATAATTTCCCTTAATAACAAAAAAACATGTTTTCCAAAATATAAATTCAGTTTGGTATATTGTCCAAAAATTTTGGTTTATAGTTTTTAGTCTTGGTTGGATTCGATTTGAACTTAACCCTACTCTTTCAAACCTCAATTTCCTCCTTTTTAACTTCATTTGTGTCCATTGGTTGCTACTGACTGCCTTTAAAATATTTCTAGCAAGAAAATGTTTTAGTCCAAGTTTAATAATTAGTATTGACTTGGAATGTAATTGACGGCGGGATACGTATCATGTCAACAAAAGAAACATTGTTTCTTGCGTTAGGAATTCAAATTTAACGCCGCTACGAGCTACCCCTAAAATTCAAGTTAGTCTCTATTGCTTCATATTCCTATTTCTCCACGAGTATTTCTATACGAGTTTTTAAAAGACCAGGAGAGCTCCCTAAAAAATCGACAGCTGTTAATTTAATACGAATTTTTTTCCCAATTTCGAGCTTTCTTATTGAAACGAAATACAAAAAGTCAATACTCAAAAATCAAAAAAATACGAAAAGTCATTGCCAAGAGAGATTTCTTAGCCCCTGCGATTTGCTGCCATGACTTTCCTCCTTTCTAACTGCTACCGAGTAGAGAGATTTCATATACTCGACGAAGACTCGTACCTGTACCTTACCTACAATCATAAATTCAGTTGGTGCAAGTAAAAATATTATTGTCTTTTTCATTGAGAAAGAAAAAATAAATTGATAAAAATATGTAAAAGTGTTGAAAATATCAATTAATCATTGACTTGCTGTATGAGGTTTTTTTTATCAGTAAAAATTTATTTTGTTATTAAAATTCAGAAAAAATTTAATATAATCAAGCATCTAAATTCTGATTATCAGATCGATCTGTACACCATTCCTAATTTGGAAACTCTAAGCGGAAAATTCCGAAAAATTACACATTAACTTGAAGTATCTTCTCGGGATAAGAAAAAAAAATAAAAACAATTAAAGAAAATATCATATAACCTCAATTGAAAAAAAAAGCAAAATAGTATTTATCTCGATTCACATGATGAAATGAAATATTATATGTGAATTTTAGCACCACATCAAATTTATTGAAACGTTTTCGTCACTTTCAAAGACGTTTGTTTAAAGATGGCGATATTTAATTAAAGGGCGATATTTAAAATTCGAGAGCAAAAATACGTTAACTACTTTAAAAATGGCGATAAACCCTAAATAATTAGAATCAAGGACATGTACTTACTCAAAAAAATAAAATAAGCACATGACTATACAGTAATGAAAATTTTTCTTTTCTACCTAACATTCTAACGAGGTAAATTTCATTTGACAGTAGATTATTATTTCATCCGGAGATTTAACTTTAATTATGATTCAGTCTCTGTATTTTAATTAAATAATTATTTCAATTAATAATTTTTTGAGTAAAAAGTGTCATATTACCATAAGTGAGAGATTAAATAATATTATTAAATTAAATGTGGAAAATCTAATTTTTTTGAATTTTTGATTATTAGATAAAATTTTTGTTCTAGCATAGCAATCATCGTTCCTAAACGTCCATAGGAGAATTGACTTTACACATTAAGATATACAATGGACCTTCACTGTGTTTTCATTTTTCAAGACGCCAAAACAGAAAATCAACCACAAACAAACTAATATTACGAAATTATTCTTAGCTAAATCCAACTTTTCTTTCTCCTCTTCTTTTTTGATAACATACATATTTTTATATTCGATCAAAAGTAGCATACTAATAAGGTGCTGAATCTTCCTTTTATTTTAGCTTTCGTATGTATGTAAAAATTATTATTATTATTTAAAAATGTTAATTACTAGCAGCATGTCTGTAATATGCACAGTAAATATTTTTATTTATAATCTTAGGGATATTGTGATAATATTTTAAAATATAAAATTTATAATTTAAATTATTTTTTATTTTTTAATTTTATTGAAAATTATTTAAATTAAAGAATATCTATTTCAGATTCAAAACATTAAACTAATTATATGAAAATTAATGTCTATAATAAAATTGAAAGAAAACGAAATATATATTGAAAATTATTGATTTTAATATATTTTTGAATTAATAAACTTTCTTAGATGATATTAAAAACAATAAAATAAATGAACAATGGAAATTCAACCATAGACGTATATATATCATTTTTTATGTATAAAACAATAAAAATTATTGATTGATGTATATTTTAAATTTTTACTAATTTGCTATTATTGAGTACGCGTTTAGTTATTGATGACTGGGCCTGCAAGAAACACAAAATAGCAAATAGTTATAAGGACATTTTATTATAACACTCATTATGGGCCATGGGCCCGTAATCTTCTGGTATTGGACCCTTCTCCATATTAAGGGCCTTATAGACGCGCCGAACAAAAAAAAAAAGTTTCTAATTGATGTTTAACTAAATACTTATTAGACTTTTAATACCGGTGTCTTCGTTTTTTCTTTTTTCTAAAAAGGCAAAAGATCCTGCTTTATTACGAGTAAAATTCAGAAACACAAGAAGGGATTAAATCTCAAAATTTGAAAATAAACAAAGAGAATGGATGCTCTTCTAAGATTACGAGCCTCCAAACTAGCTTGTGGCCTAACCCATGAGATCTTGATATCAAGCCTATTAGCTAAGATAGCTTTGCAGTCCAAAATTAACGAATCAAATTCAGAAAAATCTAAAGAGTTTTAGTTAATTGCATAAACAAGTTATTGGCAGTATGTAAAAATGAAGCTTGCAAGAGGAAGCTGATGCTTAGCAAACATAAGAGCATAATGAAGAGCAACTACTTCAACGATTGTAGGTGCAGCGTTGCTCACTTGATGCCTGAAAAAAGCTCTATCGAAAAAACCTTCTTCATTCTCCACAATGAAACCAAAGCCCATTACATCTGCGATGGGAAAAGAGGCTCCATCAACAAAAATTTTCCATGTGGAATTGTTGCCTGCTGGAATTGAGATAGTAGCATGTCGAGGTAGTCTGTGTTGGGCAAGAGATCGAGACACCTGACGAGTTATATGGGAAGCTTTCCATTCATGCATGTAAAGGCCAGTCACTTCATGAACTTGTTGAGGGTTGCTCTACAATTGAGACCAAAGGAAGTTGTTCTTGGAACACCAAAGCTTTCAAGCATAAATAGCAAATAATTTTGCTGCCTCCTTTCCTGTGTCATAGTAAACCTGCACAAAAAAAAATGAGAAGGAAAAATGTGGTTGAGGTGCTCCACAACCACCAATCCTTCAAACATTAAGAGCCCAATCAAAATGCACCAAAATATGGTCACTCGTTTCCTCCAAGCTACAAAAAAGACAATCACCACAAACCTCCACACCCTTGCTCCTCAATTTGATCCTAGTAGGAAGAGCTTCTTTCATACTTCTCCATCCCTTATTTTGGATGGTACATCAAGCTTCCAAAATAAAGACCAAATTTTCCGTGGTTACTATTATTCTCTCTTTCCAAAGCCCTCAACTCTACATAGTAACCCGTCTTAACACTATAGACCCTTTTTTTTTATTGAAGTGTCAAATATGATTGTCCCTCCTATGAAAAATGCTTAAGGGAATGCTGATAATGGCTCGGGCATTTCTAACACTAAACAGATTAAGAATTTTATTAATATCCCATTTTTTCTCACCAGGTATAAATAAATCACAAACTCTAACATCCCTAGGAATAAACCTATTACCATCCTCCATTATAAAAGAGTCACTCTTAGGAACCTAAAGATCTATAGACACCATAATATCTTTATCATCCCCTACACGCCACCGTGCCCTATGTTTTAGAATCATACTAGAAAACAACACACTTTTCCAAATGAAGCTAGGATTACTACCCAAAGAAGCAATTAAGAAAATTTCCTTCCCAAAAATATTTGGCTTTGAAAACATAAAATAGAAGAATGTTAGTGTCAGGTAATAACCACCACCCTTGTTTTTCTAGTATAGTAAGATTAAAATAATAGAGATCACTAAAATCCATCCTACCATCATTCTTACAATTACTCATCCTTTCCCAAGACAACCAATCAATGACCCTAGTACCTGCCTTTTTCCCTTGCCACCAAAATTGATTCATCAAGACCTATAATTCTTGGTAGATAGACAATGGGATCTTAAAGACACCTATACAGTAAGAAGAAATTGCTCGAGCCATTGATTTAATAAGAACTTCCCTACCTGCTTTAGATAAGAATATGTTATTCCACCCATTAAAATTTTGCCACAACCTATCTTTCCAAAAACTAAAAATCCACCTTTTCTTACGCTCAATGAGAGAGGAAAGTCCTACATATTTACCACCACCTAAGGGATCATACATGATTCAAAATTTCCTAATGTTAACGCACATAGAACTATGCACATCATCATTAACGTTTGGACTAAATATGATTCTAGATTTTCTAAAGTTAGTAGCTTGCCCTTGCTCATACTCCAAAAGGATCCTTTTTACCCGAGAAGCTTTGAACACAGTAGCATTGAAAAAAGGAAGGAAATCATCAGAAAAAATAAATAAAAAATTTTATAACATGTAGTACCTACTCGACACCCGTGAATCCATCCCCTTCGCATAACATTAGATAATAATAAAGACAACCCCTCAACACAAAAGACATAAATATGGAGAAAAGAGGTTCCTTTACCTTAACCCCTTTCTTGGAACAACAGGACCAATATGATTTCCATTCACATTAATTTTACACTGCAGCTTCCAAAAACACATAGACATCCACCCCACCCACTTATCACATAAACCAAATTTCATCAATATGCCTTTCAGGAAACCCCACTCTACTCTATCATAGGCCTTACTAATATTAATTTTTAGTGCACAGTAATTCTTATTCCCCTTAGTAGTACATTTCATATTATGAATTAATTCAAAGGCAACCATAATAGTTTATGTTATTAATCGCCCCGAAATAGAAGTCGACTGATAGTTAGAAATAAGCTTAGACAGAATTTTTTTGAGTTTATGGGCATAAGCTTTGGATAAAATTTTGTAAAGCACATTACAAAGAGCCATGGGCCTATAATCTTTAATGGATTCGGGATTATCATTTTTCGAAATTAAAACAATTAAATTATTAGCTAGGGATTGAGGAAGGGTACCTTGCTGTAACCGTGTTCTGTATCCCTCACCTATATTCTTGTTGATTAAATATCAAAAGTTTTGAAAAAAGGCCAGATTTCATCCATCTGGACCCAGAGCTTTATTTAGATGCATTTGAAACACAGCTTCCTTAAACTTCTCATCCAAAAAATCAAGCGTTAAGAGTTCATTATCCTCTAGTCTTACTCGAGTCTTCATTTTTTTATATTAGTTAATTTTGTGAAAGAATTGAAATATGATCATGTCATGTGTATGCTCACTTTGTAGCTCTCATTTTGAATCTGTGAACTGTATATTGTTGTTTTGTGAAACTTCTAGAGGGATTTGGTTATCTATTTTCAGTAGTGAAATGTTGATGTTCTAACATCCTCTTTGAATGAGTTATGTTGGCAATAAAAGGGCTTATTAAAGTTTAAAGGTCTGCATATTGCATGAGTTTCCTTATTTTTTAAAACTTGTTGATCAATTTGGCTTTGAAGAATAATTTCATTTACTCCAGAATTAGATAAGATAATGCTTCTCTTATTAATATTATTAAGTTGTGCAGTTTTGAACTTCTTAATGTTAAGTTTCTATTTATTCTTTATTCTTTTAATGATTGGTTCCCTCACATGATCTTGTTTCGTAAAAGTAGACCGGCTTGAATCTTTGGACGACTATATACATAAATCTATGCTAAACAGGCAACACAAATAATAATATTATTATCTAATATATTTCACTTATCAAATTAATAAATCATAAATCATAGTATTAATATTGAAAAATAATAGTTAAATTTGTAGAATGAGTCATAGAATATATCTATACACAAGGATAAATCATAAATATTATTTAATTATGAAACTAATGATTAATATTTTATTAAAAATTTTATTAATATTCATAAAGCGATGTCGTTTATCACCTATCCAAACGCTCGAAGCACGTGAAAGGTTCTCTTATCCACGGACTGGACTCCACCGTTTGTTGGGGAATGGATTTCATATAATTTGCGTATCCGCACCGAGAAGGCAACCCAAAATTACTTCCTCATTTCGTACTCATAACAAGTCATAGCTTATTTCTCTCCTCGATTCACGAACCGAGTTTGATGATTTGACTTGCTCCTTCAACTCAGTCATGGCCATTCGGTTCAGATTCAGGAGCTCGGTGAATTTCGACTCGATTGACATCGAAGGCCGACCTTCAATTTCAGTTGGTGATCTCAAAGCAAAAATCGTCCATGACAAGCACCTGCATATTAACCAGGATTTTGATCTCGTTTTCTCTGATGCCATAACTGGTCAAGGTCTTCCTCCTCCTTATGTTTCATTATTCGTTTTCACAAATATGAAATGTTAGTTGAATTAGGGCCTCTATATTTCTTAAGCTTGTTTTCTTTGAAATTGCTGACTTCGAATTGGTTTTGGTGGAGTCAATTCAAAATATAGATTGTTGCCATGAACAACCATGAAATTGGATTTGATTTGTAGAGATAGCTACAAATAAAGTTATATGGAGCATACTTGAAATTTTGCTATTTGATTTGTTTTTTCTCTCCTCCAATTTTCTTGCAAATATAATTGACTTCTGTTATATTTTTAACCATGCATTTGTCAAATCTTGTTTGTTTCTTACTTGTTGCAAAAGTATGATATACGGTATTTATTGATTTTAAATTATTGGCTTTAATTATGAATTTTGGATTATTTGCAGAATATTACGACGAAACTATTAAACTTTCAAGTGGTTCAAGTGTGATTATCAAGAGGGTGCCTGCAGGATCAGTGCGTTCAGATATGTAAGTTTATTATAATTTGAGGATAATTTGTTACCGGCAAATTACTAGCTTAAAAGAAGACATGTGTCTTATCTTATATGATATTGCTACTTTACAGGGCACGTATTGACTCTTTTGAGAATCTTAGGATTAAAGAAGCAAATGTGGTTAAGACTTCTGTCCCGGTGGTATGTAGCCAATGTTATTTTTCATTTTGTTAATTGAGCAAATTCTTGAGATTGTGCTTGTTATCCACTAAGTTAAACTCTCTCTTTTTAGTTTGGTTATAGAAGTATGTCAGTGGAAATATGCAATGATTCAATGTTAGATTTATTTCAAGCATAAAAATTATGAAATTAAATTGAATTTCATCTTCTAAGTTATAACTTTCCAAACATGAGAATTCTTTTAACAATGAATTCTACATTTCCAGTTCCATTGTTCTGAAGGGGCTATTAGTATTTCCTAAATACCAATATAGAGATGGGGCTTTAAGACTGGAAAATGTCGACTTACTTCAGCATGTGTACGTATATAAACAATTGCCTAATCAGACAGCAACTACTTCATCAGGCTGACATTGCTGGTTTTCTTACATGCATCTTATTTTATATAATTTATATTTGTTATATGGTTGAACTTTCGTAAAGTTGACAGTTGTTGTTGTAACCAAATCTGAATGGCTTTCATTTTGTTACAGAATGTGGAAATTGACAACTTTGATGATTTTGGGGTTGAATTGTGTCCAATTCCTGAGACAACTGCATCTGGTTCTGATCTTGATGTGGATAAGAAATTGTACTTCACAAATGATGATACAGCTAATGGAGTTCCAAGGTATTACACATTTGATGTATCTTTCTTCATTTTGTGCATAATTTGATTTATGGTTATCATGGTGCACATTTATTGGACTGGTCGTCGATTGCTTTCATTATTATATTTGGCTTTTTCTTTAACTGTTTTGTTTTTGTGTCATTGATACAGATTTTTTGAAACACCAATGGTAGAATGTCAGAAACTTGAAGCAAGTGAACTCAGTGAAACCATTCCAAGAAGTATATATGCTTCATTCTATATTTCTATATGCGTGTTAAATTGGGTCCGTCTTTACATTCACTATGATGTTGTTTCTTGTTAGGACTTTTAAATATTGGTGACAATGAGGATTCATCTCAGATAAAATCAAAGCCTTGTGTTGATGTATTCACAAAACCAGAGAAGTGAGAATTGGCTGTTATTCCTATCTTTCTTTGCCATTGCTTAGTCTAAAAATCTAATTTGTTAATCCTTCATAACATTTGAAGGGTGGTTACTGCCAATCCTCAATCTATGGACAATGTTGATTTGCCAGCTGAGCTGAAATGCTCACTTTGCGATACATTTTTCAAGGAGGCCGTGATGATTCCTTGTTGCCAGCATAGTTTCTGTGAGAAATGTAAGTTCTTTTCCTTTGTGAATGGTGATAGTAAGATAATGCTTGCCTTGTGAGATCCTGAATATGAATCATTTAAATCTTTTTCTCAATTCTTTTTGTTCCTGCTTCCTTCTCTCCCTGGGGTTGAATTAAGTGCATGCAGATGTATAAAATTCGTGTAATTTTCAAACCACCTCCTTTTTCATAATTTAAAGTTAATTGTTTGAGCCTGTTGGCAATGTATACGCATACTGTCCACACTTTTAAATGTCCATTGCATGACTCAAGTTTTGATACCTTTAGGCTAAAGCTTGCTGCCTGTTTGTTTCTGAGGAAGCGTTGACATTAATATGGAATTGGATGCAGGCATCGTTTTGGTGCTTATTGAGAAGGGAAGATGCCCCAAGTGTCTATCTACCAAATATGGGGCAGAGGATTTGCTGCCAAATGTTTCTCTTACACAAGCAATCAAACATTTCCTTGAATCTCAACTTCCAATCAAAAGTTCAGATAATGCTTTTGGATATGCTCCAGGTGGGAAATTTCAGTTTCACATGCATTTACTCAAATCTTCTGACTTCCCATAAATCCTAGTCTTTTGCGAGAAAACTGTGGTAAAAATGGTGCATAATTTTTTATCATCTAAAATCAGATGGAGAATCAGGAATTCAAGTGAAAGAAACATCATGTGCTGCAAGTATTCACCAGAATGAAGGAGAATCAACTCATTCTACTACTGGAAGGGGTTCCAATCAAATTATTGCAAAACCTGTTGTTGGTAAATCATCTTTTTCATGTAAGTTAAAACAAAAAGATGCAGAAAAGCCTGGCTCTAGACATCATGTGGATTTGGCAAGAAGACCTGAGGACTTGGTTGCCGATTTCCAGGGAGAAAACCAGCCTATGCATGAAGGTGTTATTATATTAGACTTACTACTCCTAAACTGAATTCTTTAAGTTGTTTCATGCTGCATGAATCTGATCTTTCTTCTACTATCTTTATTGCTTATTCTCTTACTTCTAATATTTTTTTGCTTCTCTATGTCACTTCAGCTGTGTCCTCTATCAAGAAGGAGAGGGCATCATGGGTCAACAGTACAGGTAGATTTTACTTTTTCATGTGACCACTTGTTGGCAGCTGGCCTTTTTTGTTCTCCTTTCTGAAGAAAAATCACTTTCTTTATCTCTTCTCCTTGAATAATCCGAGTTAAATTGTTAGGTCCTGAGAGGAGTTTTTTGGAGACAGGAAGGTACAGAAAGGTAATAAACTTTGGCCTGCATTGTGGCATTCTTATGCTGATTACTGTGCATAGTAATTGGTGTAACCATCTTGGAAACCTAATAATCTCTTGCTGACCTCATAATTGGTTTAATCATCTTAAAAATCTAATACTCTCTTGTTGACCTCAGGGGGATCGTGCATGTTACCTATGTGGATCTCCAGATCATTTTATAAGAAACTGTCCAGCTGCATCGACTACACGTCCTATGCTTCAGACTGGTAAAATAATGTCCATTTGAAGCTGTTCAGAATTTAACATCTAGTATGCACATGCATCATTGTGATGAATTTATATTTATATGAATTGTAGATTTGTTGTATGCATGATGTTGAATGTGCAACTTTATAGAGAAATTCTAAGCAAATTCAACTTAGTTAGGAGAAACTCATCATGCTTCCTCAAAAAGATGTTGTCACTCGTGAAATAGTTACAATAGTTGCAAATGCTCAATAATTACTTTTACCCTTCGAAAATCAATATTATAGATGAAGTTGGAATGCATAAAATTTCACAGGTTTGATTTATAAAATTGGCGAGTAGCTCATGTTTATTATGTACTTTTTTTGCGGATATCAGGAAATCCTGTATTTCCAGGAGCTATGCCAGGTTATTTATCACCTTACTGGAACGGGACTCCCTTCTCTCAAACCAGGCCCTTCATAAACCCATATGGCAATCACTTCAGTGCGACCATGGGCCAACCCTCACCTTTTCCTGTTCCAACTTTCATGGCTCCTATTTTTGGCAGCATGGCTCCCTATAGGTATGCTAAAGTTTCTAGTTATTTAATGATATTTCTTCCGATTGATATACATCTGTGAGTGTGCCAACTTCTACCCCAGTGTTGTACATATAATGATCGTCTCTAATGCATCTTTTAGTGGTTTTGCAAGGATGAGAGGTGTGGCGTCCCCGGTAGGGCCCAGTGCAGAATGGCGTCTAGGCCGTTCAGATTGTGAGGAGCTTCAAGGTTATGAGAAGAGACAGAAGCTTTCAAACAAGGATTTAGGAAGGTAATAAAGCAGGATTATGAAGCAACGAGCAAAATCAACAGATGATAGTTATTCATACATTGTGCTTATGATCTGTTAATATTGTGCCCCTCTAAACGCAATATACATTCCACTTCTGTTCATTTTTCTGTATTTCAGTGGGCTGCTAGGTCAATAGCTGAGATAGCTCAATGATTATTGATTTTGTTCATGATATTGAAGTCTTAGAAATTTCATTAAATATTTTACATTAGGATATGAGGCTTATGGAAATAAATCTCTCTTGTTTGTTTTTCATATTTGAGAGTGTTAGATGTTTTCCTGTTGAAACTTGTATTAAGTTTCCTCATTTCTAATGGATGCCTTTTGGCTTACCAGGGGACAATTTTCTGATGATGAAGAAGATAACCGTTTTAACAAGAGGCACTATTGTAACGAAGCAAAAAGGTCACATGGCGCCAAATCTCACCATGATAGGGATGAAAGTGTAGGACATTCTAATGACAGGTTTGCTGAAAGGCCACGTTGGAAACATCGACACTCTAATCATTTTGAAGATGACATAGAAAGATCGAGTTCAGAAGTAGAAGATATGCCAAGTATCTCCAGCAGGCACAGTGAAGAGCGGCAAAAGCGCCACCATAGGCACTCGAAGAAACATGACGGTTGTGATTCTAGTCAGAGTCGCCATCGAAGTAATAAATCAAGTTATGTTAAAAGGAAGAGAGTAGAGTCTGATGCCAAAAGAGATAAAAAGAAACATCATAACCATTCGGAATCTGGTTTAGAACCAAGCTTATCAGGTGATCGCAAAACACAATTGAAAGAGAGAGATTCCAGTCACAGCTCAAGACATTCCAGGCACAATTCAAGGTCCAATGAGCTGAGTCATGAAAGATGGCAGATGACAAGTGGATCAGATGAGGATAGTGAAGAAGACTATCATTACTATAAACAAAAAAGAGTTTTCTAAAAGAACAGGACTGAAATTTGAGGTAAATGTGTACAAGAAGTTGCATATCTCAGCTTAGAGGATCTATCTGGTACCATTTCATTTCCTGTTTGGTAATTTGTATCAGTTAATTACTAGCATGATTTATCATCTCTTTTAATTGCGTAAGGTGATGGGGGTTAGAATATTTATTTGGCTTGAGATAGGCCTGTTCTGATCTAATCTGAATTCTTCTGTTGGTTTTGTTGACACAGATACTAGTTGAGTGCTCAGCTTTTGGACGTAGCTTCGTGGGATAATTATTTTTTTTGTAATATCTGCATACTAACCCTGTTCATTTTTTTTAGCTTCAACCCTGGAGGCTTGCAAACAAATGTTTTGACCAGAGGAGCAATTGTTAATTTAATTTAGGGTTTGGATTTTTCGGACACTGTTGTGTTGAAGCTGGTGAAGGTATGTTTTTCCATTCTCGTACAACCTTAACTATAATAGTAATGACCAGAAGCCCTTGTGGAATCACTTTCATATCCTTTGTTTCTCTGGTTGAACCCCTCGTTCTATCTGGAGCGAGCAATCTTTCACCCCGTTTAAGGTGAATTTACCCCTCCAAACTCCTCCATTTCCCTGGAAACTGTGAAAAAGAGACATTAAAAAAAGCTCTGGCTTTCACAAAGTGTTTGTTCTTTTACATGGCTTTTCCCTTTCTTTTCTTTATCCCTTAAATAAACACCTTTACATTGCATTTTACTTGGTCGTTTTAGCTTGGATAGATCCAACAGTTGCTTAACATTTTTCACTAAATATTTTTATAATTGCTAAATTCGGTTTCTCTCCTAAAAAATATCTATACTTACTTTTATTATAGCAGGTTGCCAAAATCGAAGTAGGTGAAACTCAAAAAAGAAAAAAAAGAAAAAAAAAAAAGGAAATGAAAGAAAATTGTTTTTTATCGAAACTTTACTCTTTCTCCTCCTATCCTTTCAACTGTATCGTCATTATTTGTTTCAGGTAATAATTTTTTTTTTTAAATGTGAGAGAAAGGTAAGGTATTTGGAGATTTAAAATATGAAGATTATGAAAATATCTTATTTTATTTATTTTTTCATACCCTCTTTTTATTTGGAATTTAAAGAAATCTAAAGTTCTAGTCGTTTAATATTTTATTTAAGTAATTAATTGTTTTTAGTATTTGATGATATTAGGATTTGGAATTTTGTGCTTGAATTTAATTTATTTTAGTTTTAGTTAAATATAGAGTTCAATGTGCAATTAAGTATCACTTGAATTTTACTATATTAAAAATTTTAAATTATATGATGGGCTTTGGTGTTATAGTTAGTTACCCGCATCTTTAAACACACATCTAACCCAAACCCATGATGGGTAATTTATTTGATATTTATGTTGTCCTAAATTCATTTAATCGATATTCAAATCTACTTTGAATGACCTTTTGCGGATCCGGTACCCATGAAACTACGCCCCATTTCCATGATTCTACCCCTAATTAGAAGTTTGATTTGCCCATTTTTTTGTTTTTTTAGCTGCATAACCCATTTATTTGACGAAAAAAAAAATGATCGATTGGCCAACTTATTGGGTTGGTTAGCACTCGTGGAACTGCGAGAGAGGTGCATTTTGTACCTTTTTCTAATTTTATTTTCATTGATATTTTTTAATTTTTGAATTAAACTATTACTGGATATATTCTTATTTCTGGTTTTTTTTAATCATTAGTTTGATGATCTAGTGGTTAATTTCCTATTTTATAATATTGGAGATCCAATTCAAATTTTGACGTTTTCATTATATATATAAGTATTTCTGGTGTACTGGAACACACATTAGGTTTGACCTGATGGTTTATCGAGTTAGGTAACAATGTCATCTCTTTTAAAAATTTTCATTATATAACAAAATTATAATTCTAAGGGGCTTTCTTACTACCTTTATTTAACGTACTTTAAGGATTAATCACCAGTGATGATTTTTTTTTCCCCACGATTTATGAATCTAAAAAGGACAGGAAGGAAATTAGCGAGATGTTATCAATTTTCTTCTTATAGTTATTTTCTACTTTTATGTTTGGATATAATATGATGAATTTATAATAAATTCACTTAGTTTCTTTGTTCAAAAAATGTACAATTTTTGAAAAAATAAAATGTTGTTATTGAATTATTTTTAAAGAATTCTGACCCGGGCGTACCTCTTTCATTATCCCCACGCGGTGAAAGTTGCCTAAAGGAGGTCTGTCTATATCTTTGTGCTCTTGCCCTTTTAATAATTGATATTAATACTGTCATGTGAAAAAATATTGAATAATACTTGGGGGGTTTTTTCTTGGGCATTTTCCTCATTTGGGCCCAAAGATACTTTAGTATAATACCTGAGGTTCGCCCACAAGTCCTTTAGGCCTTGGGGGAGGAAGAATGGTGATAGGGGTGGGCTTGGTTGTCTGATACAATGGGTTTTAAATTTAAGGCCTATTGACATTTCAAGCAATAATATGGAGGAGACACTCCGTGCTCATGCTCTTGCTTATTTTCAAATCAATTAAAAACATATTTTATATAACATATAGTACAAAGTATTTTTAAATACTTATAAATTAATTAGAGTTTAATATGATAAATATAGTACAATAAATTGTGTATATTGTATAAATAATTTCTCATCTTATGCTATATTCGGGACTGCCCATCTGAGCTGTATGCATATTTCCCTTTGCCCGAGGATTTGACGTTTTGATCTGGAGCGTTGGTTGAACCCTTTAATCTCAAATGTCAGTTCCATAGCCTGGTTCGAGACAGATATGATTACAGTTTTGGAATTGCTAGTTTCAACTCGAACAAGAAAAAATCACTGGTGGTTTTTTTTCTTTTTTTTTTTAAAAAAAAGAGACTAGCATTTTTAAGTTTTACGGTTTTAATTTTTTAGTGTCTAGCATGAATAATAATTATTAGCATTTTAAACACGACCAAAAGGGTTTAATAGAATCCTTTCAAAAAAAAAAAAAAACGAGTTTAATAGAACGTCCTAAATTTATTTAAAAATTGTAAAATAAATTAAAATCGGCAAATTGGCTAGTGTTGCCGAAAACAGCTAACAGACAAAATAACGCTTGGACGTAACAGCATAGTGGAACGATAACTGAGGGATTAAATAATTAAAATTTGAAAACTAAAGTCTTTAATGGTGTATTTGATCAATCTTAGGGACTAAATAGTAATTACCTGTTCTTATAATAATAATAATAATAATAATAATAATAATAATTGATAGGGCTCGTGATATCCGTTGAAGCGGAATAGCTTCCAAGGGAAATGATCATGGAGAAAAAAAAAAAATTATGGATTGCAATATATGACAATTAATTAAAACACCTTATCGATTGAGGACGATGGATAATGCCAAGGACAGGACTATCCATCCCAACACGAAGTATCCAACCAATCTTGTAGGTCCCACGTCTTCTGGTTCCTGTGAAAAGAGTCCACTTGATCTCAATTTACAATCCTAATTATTATTTGTAGTTATTGTTTTCCAATTTAAACTCTTAATTTCACTTGGTAACGAAACAATCGTTGAGAATTCAGATACGCTGCTATGGCGAGACAGTGCACATGACTGATAGGAGAATGAATGAATATTTAGATAAAAAAGCAATGGAAACCTGTGGTGGAGGAGGCTCCGTTGGAGTTTTTGATTTGTCAGTTTCGAAAGGCCATGCATATCTATCTGGATTCTCACTTCTAGCTAAGCTCCAATCATACATTCTCCTTTCTTCTGGTGATGATAATATTGAGTACGCTTCCTACATAAATTACACTTATTAATTGATAAAATCTCTTTTTGAAAAGGAAGAAAAGTAATGAGAATGGGGCTGAGGTAGTAACTTTTAGCTGTTCCATCTCCCTCACTTCTTCTTCATCTAGTCCTTGATTCAGCAATTCTTCAACCTTGTTCTTGTATGCAACTGTAATCTTTTCAATAAAGAAGCATTTTTAATAATTAAACATACGTGTAGAACTATAAAAATAATCTAATTTATTGTTGGACACCTGCTCGTATGAACATCCTCTTTGAACCCCAAGTCTTCCGTAGTAATCTACGTCTGTAATCGCTGCATTCTAAGCCAAAACCTCATTAAATGCAAATTCATGGGTAAACTGCTAATTAATTAATTAGAAACAATTACGTATTCCTCGAAGAGCCCTTTCCACATTAAGAGCAGAAATCAGAGACGGAGGTCCTTCTGGAGCTTCAATGGAACTTTCTATCTCTGATTCTTCCACCTCCGTCGCTGCTGTTTCTGTTGATCCATCGCTGGAACTTCTGATAACAAATTTTCGTGGTCTTGCTGCAAAAGTGACGCAATTTGTGGATACGGTGCCGTTCTTTTTGCTTGGAATGGGAAAACTTTGCCGGGAAATGAACACCGTTGCCATGGTGGAGGACGCAGCCATGGCTTGACGGCCCTTTTTGTGTTCATACTGTGGATGAGCATTTGGCGCTTTATGGAGAAATTGAGATAGATGAGCGAACTGTGCGCAACCACATATTATTCGGCCCTACTTTATTTATTAAAAAGTGGAACTTTTTGTCAACATCGTCGTTGTAGTATAGTGGTGAGTATTCCCGCCTGTCACGCGGGTGACCCGGGTTCGATCCCCGGCAACGGCGTTTTTTTTTCAACGTCATCTATTTGGGCCTTTCTCCTCAAGAACGAGGTCTCTAGATAGATTTTTTATTTTGTCCTGCAAACGACGTCGGTTTACTGACACGAAAAGGATCAGGTTTGAGTGCCGTCGTCTAGTCTGTGACAATCCAGGCTCATCGGAGACTGTAGTCCCTTTGTTAATTAATGTGTTTTAGTAGGGAAAGACACGCTGCTGAAGGATATGGTAGTCGGAAGGAGAAAACAATTGAGTTCCGGCAGTGACCCAGGTCCGAGTGCAGAATCGGTCACAGCCAACTCCTCCTCCGGCAGTGATGAACCGTGGCGGTTCCCTCTGGCGGCTCCGCCGGAGATCATGAGAGCTGCCGAAAAGGACGACCAGTATGCTTCTTTCGTTTACGATGCCTGCCGCGACGCTTTACGCCACTTATTCGGTCCTTCGTCTTTTATCTTTTACCTCCTCCAGTTCGACTTGTTTTTTTTTTTTTCTAAATTATTGAAAATTCATTCCTTCATCTTTCGCTTTTATAGGTACAAGGGTTGCTGTGGCTTATCAGAGTGAGGTTTGTTGTTAATCTTCATATTTTGATAATCTATAGTTGAAGAGGCCTTTTTTCATGAATTGGATGATGATATTAACTTAAAATTTGGTACTATTATTATTCATTTTCGCAGACGAAACTGCTCGGACAAATGCTTTATTATGTATTAACAACAGGTTCTGGCCAGCAAACTCTTGGGGAAGAATACTGTGACATTAATCAGGTTTTTATTACTTTTAATCGTTTTTGCTTACTATCGTTTGCAAGTCAAAAATGGAAATCATCATAAAAGATAAGCCTGTCTTTGTAGAAGTTCATATTTCTAAAATTTCTGTTTGATACTGATTATAGCACGACAAAAGAAAGCTCCTTCACTAGGAGACCATCTATGAACTATAAATATTGGCATCTTGTTCCGCAAAAATTTAAGAGTATTAATGAAAGGTTAGTGTTTTTTTTTATTAACATTTGTTTGCTTATATTGATGATTGTTCTACTAGGTTGCAGGGTCACATGGACTACCTCCAACACCTGCAAGGCGTACTCTTTTCATTTTATATCATACTGCTGTTCCTTACATTACGGAAAGAATTAGGTTAAATTCTGCATCCTGTTCTACTTTATTTGAACTTTGGATATTTACTTTTAAAACTTTTATTATATGTTGTTTATAGTTGTGAGGCTTCATCGGAGTTTTTCTTTTGTGCAGCTCAAGAGTTGCTTCACGCGGCATCACTCTTGCTGATTCATTGGCTGATGAGCCCTACAGCAACTTTGCATCAGAGAGCTATCAGATTCATTCTTCTGTAATGATTGACCTTCCATCTTCCTCCACATCGGGGGCATCGGTTTCTTTCCTATCAAGGCTGAAGCAGAAGTTCAATGGACTTTGGTTGCATGTAGTTCGCCGGTGGCCCTCGGTATTTTTATGCAAGCCTCAGATATTATATTCTTTTGTTTTTGTCACCTTTAATAATATATATGTAATTTTGCAATGAACTCTTTTATTTCTCTCTTTTCTCGATTTTAATTTGTTTTCTTAATCTTTGCTTGAATGAATCCTTGATCAATATCTTTGTTTTGCACTTGGTGCTTTTGCATTACAATTATGTGGCTTGAACACTGACTGTTCAATGAACGCCTTGTATAAATCATAAGCTTAATTAAGATTTCTTATCTTTGTTGCATTCAGATGCTCCCTGTAGCCCGTGAAGTTTTGCAATTGATTCTTCGCACCAACCTCATGTTTTTCTACTTTGAAGGTGATTCCATGTGCCAGTAATTGTATATTGCATTGAAGATTTTAAATGAATAATTGAATTGAAAAAAAAAGGTCCCTCATGATCATATTTCTTTCGGCAGGGCTGTATTACCATATATCAAAACGTGCAGCTGGCATTCGTTATATTTTCATTGGAAAGCCATCGAATCAAAGGCCAAGGTTTTTTTACCCTTCTAAACATAAGATGGACTTGTTTCGTTTGTGGTCAGTTGCAGCTGATTATGATTTTCTTTGAGATATCCTTGTTAACATCTGTGAATTGGCTGTTGGTGCAGATACCAAATACTGGGAGTATTTCTTCTAATTCAGCTATGTATCATTGCTGCTGAAGGCCTTTGGCGTAGCAATATAACTTCTATTGCAAGTTCGGTTCAGCAAACTTCCTTGGAGTCCCATCAAACTGCAGGTTGGCAAACATATTTGACAAGAGACCTGATAGTATAGTTTATAATGACTCTGGCTGCTAGCTCAATGTTTTGCCCTTTTGTGTCTTGTGCTAAACATTAAGGCGTTTGTTACAGTTCCATTGGAGAAGATTTTCAGAGGAAGAATTGGGCAAGGCCATTAGGTGTCTTCCTTGATATGCATAAAATTAATCCTATTATTTCGATAGCTGAAATTGCTTATGTGTCAGTTACTCCTATCTGCCATTGTTATGTTAAAGGGACATTGTTCTTGTTTCTGTTCCAACTTAGTTTTTGTAGTTAAGTGCCAATAATAGGTGAAATAAGCTAAGATGTCATGGGGTTTCATCAAAGATACATCTTTGATATGGAGAAAGTCCCCGCTGGGGGTGCTTCCCCCTTAATGGTCTGACGCAGCACAAGCAAGATTAGGCCCATTCTAGCGGGCTAGTGACACCTGTGGTCTATCCAAAAAAAGATACATCTTTAATTTCTTATATTTTGCTAATCTAAAGTAATAGAAGTCCTCTGTTCTTGGTTTATAGGACGAGGATTGCCTGTCTTAAATGAAGAAGGTAATTTGATTCCTATGGAAGCTGGCAGAGGAGGTTGGGTCTCAGATTCTGCATCAACTTCTGAGGTAAATTTTCAATTTTCAACCTGTGCTGGATATTATTCTCCTGTTGTGTTTGTCTGTTTTGTTAACATAAAAAGGTTCTCAGTGCTATTTTTGCTACTATTTTGTGTCTGATCAGTCTAACACCATAATTGGGGCGAGCAAATGCACACTCTGCTTGAGCAATCGGCAGAACCCAACTGCTACAGCTTGTGGTCATGTTTTCTGCTGGTTCTCTCCTAATCTCTCTCAATTTTTTTTTTTCAAAACTCTGCTTCTTGTTTGTAGGGGGTAACTGGTTTTCCCATCTAATTCAGTACAATCGCATTTTGTAGGAATTGCATAATGGAATGGTGTAATGAAAAGCCTGAGTGCCCTCTCTGCCGTACTCCTATAACTCATTCAAGCCTAGTTTGTTTATATCATTCAGACTTTTAGCTTTTGATAAAGATGGAGTTTAGCTTCTGCAAACCCACAAAGAGAACATAATTGAAAGTTTCTTCTGATTGCTGGTGCAAAAGATTGAGTGTAGTCTGAGAATAAAGGATAAGAACACCACCACTCTCTGATGGTGACTATAGTAATAGTTACTCTTTTGAGGGCGAGTTTTCATTTTCCTGGTGAGTTAAGATGTACTTCTCTAAATTCTGGTGGAAAAATGGCTGCAGAAAACCACAGGTTGTTGTAATGCAATGAGATAATAAATCCAGTATATTTTAAATCCAAATGCTCAGTATTTGCTTATGAGCCGTGGCAAACCATGCAAGTGTTTGATAGCTTGGATCAGGTTGAACCAGCTTGATCAAAGCCACACAAAGCAATGGTTTTTACTACTACTATTGTATCCTGATGTGTATAAAGTAAAAACCATGATTATTGACTATTGAATGATGCTGAATTACAAATTGCAAATGACAAATCACAGGTAGGACAAGAAATTAAGGCTTGCATTGACTACTTTTTGCCCTTTTTCTTACTCTTTTGCCATTATATTTAGAATTGCCAAAAAAAATATAATCCTTGGTAAGGAAGCATAAGAATCAATTTACGTGTTTCTTACTGTAAGTAGTTTAGGAAAAATGAGAATTAAGGCTTCATTTGTGTTTATAATTGTAAGTAGTTTGGGAAAAATGAAATTTGAAGGCCTCATTTGTTTTAGGATAAATTCCAAGCAATCTCTTAGTTAAAATATCACTAATAAAATGTTGGTTAAGATGGTAAGGACTTCAATTTTATAATCCAAAGGGATTAAATTTTTTGATTATATCAAAAAATTAAAATTTTTCAAAGTGAACCTTTTTTTTTTTTTTGAAATGAAAAGTTACCATCATAATAATTTTTTGAAAGTAGAGGGACTAAGATATAATTTACATATCCAACTATATTTTTTCCAAAGACAAAATACGAAGTGAGAATATTTATCTCCCAAAATAGTAATAATAAAATCCGCTAATATTTACTTGTCAAAAAAAATCTAAATAAGCCCCATAAAGTAAAAGCAAGTAAATAATTTACTTACTACATCGATGATCCTGACCGTCCAAAATGAAACGACATTGTCAACCATCAGATCGGATCGCTTATCTAGCCCTATTATATAGAAGCTCGCAACCATCTCAACAACTTCACCAACTTTAGGGTTTTTGCGTGCTAACAAGCTCGAAGCGCCGAACCAGTTCACTGCTTAATTTGCCGAAAACATGGCTGCCCAAATCAGTAAGAAGCGCAAGGTAACTCGACTGTTTTCCATTTTTCCTCTCAATGTTTTTTGATTATCGAGAAATGATAGAGAAAGAGAGGAAAATCTGTTCGAAACGTAAATAGAACTAAGCTTACCTTGAAACTTGGTAATGCTTTGTGTCAATTGTTATTTAATTTACTTTTAGTATGTTAGAAATAGAAAATCTCATCCGTTATTTAATTGACTTTTGGTAGGACTGGTGTTTGATTTTTGTTTGATTGTTTGGAAATCAATTGATGAATTTGAGATGCGTTTCTGTTTTTCTTTTTTTTTTTTTCCAGTTTGTTGCAGATGGGGTTTTCTATGCTGAGCTAAATGAGGTGCTGACTAGAGAGCTGGCCGAGGATGGCTACTCTGGTGTTGAAGTTAGAGTTACTCCTATGCGTACTGAGATTATCATTAGGGCTACTCGTACCCAGAATGTTCTTGGTAAGTTCTCCAAGCTGTTAGATGATTTTTCTCCTTTGTTTACCAGTTCACATATCTTTATCTTTAATTTGAAAACAATATAACTGAACAATTGACAATATTTGTTATTATCCTTTTTTTGAGTTAATCGCCTGTAATTGTTTTTTAATAGCCATCATGTAATATGTTGAGTTATCATGTGTTTGAGATTTAACATTATCAAGAATCAACACCAGATAGCATATTCAACGATTCTTTTTTTTTTCTTTGCTCTTTTTAATTTTGGCTTGCACTCATGGTCAATGTCTAGGAATAATCAATTGGGCATTTTAGTTTTTTTGACTTCCTTGTTTATCAGGTGAGAAGGGAAGAAGGATCAGGGAGCTTACATCTGTTGTTCAGAAACGATTCAAGTTCCCAGAGAACAGTGTGGAGCTGTATGCTGAGAAAGTTAACAATAGGGGTCTCTGCGCTATTGCACAGGCTGAATCACTTAGATACAAGCTCCTTGGAGGCCTTGCTGTTCGGAGGTATGTTGTAAACAGCAGGCCATGTGATTTTGTTATCTGTATGAGGTTTATGTTACCATGATAGTTTTTCCTTTTAAAGAGATTATATTACTGATGTTGTAATTTCAAGATAGGTAACTTCAATTTAATGGTATTTTATTTGCTTTTGTTGCCACCTTAATCCACCTTAGTTTATCTTGTAAATTGTTACATGCCTGATGATTGAGTCTGCTTTTCGAGTTGGTAAATTCGTTTCCTTGATCTGTTGTTTCAAGTTATCTTGTAGCTACCTTTACAAAGTTCTGTTAAGAGTCATCTTTACAGCGAGTAGGTTTATTACAAATACCATCTCGTGTCTGAGGATGACAATATCTGGTCATGCCATCTATTTTTCAGAATCCAAGGAATAATGTCTGTATTCCTTGCACTCAACTTTGGATGGTACATATCTAATTTTGTAGAAATAGCAAAACCTGCCCTGCCCTGGAGTTTAATCGCTTCAATGGCCCCGCTTCGACTCTACCCAAGTTTTAGAATTAAATATATTTTTTATTATGATTTTGACGTTTCTAATTACAATATAATAAGGTTATGTTCAAAATGTACTATTTAATGCAAATTTAGTTATTCTTCAAAGTTATAATGATAAACATTCAAAATTTCTTGTGTGTATATACATATCTAATGATACTATGTATAAACATGATAAAATGGGCAATAGCCAAAAAAGACTTCTAGTCCCTATAATTTTTTTCCCTTCCTTGCCCCTTTCGTGATTTATAATGGATGGGTACTGGAATTGCAAAACATGCCATTGCTATTTTTACACGTTTGTCTAGCAATATTAATATATTTGTACTGTGCTTATTGCGAGTTATAACAACTAATTCATAATCTCGAACTAGTTTGAGTTGGTTATATAAACCCTTTGAAAAGATTAGACAATTGAAACGAAGTCTAAAATTGGAAAAATTTTGAAATACTTTTTTGGAAAAATTTATGCACAAGCATCCTCCAATTTATTTTCTGTCTGATTATTATATATCATAAACATTCTTTGTCAGAATTGGTATGGTACCTCAGTTAACTGTTTTATTTAGTGTCTTTCTCTGTTCCAATTTTGTACCTTGACATTCCATTGTAGAAATATCTCTGTACATTAGCGTAGGCAATTGTCATTAGAAATATCTTTTTATAGACTTTATCCCAAAAGAGAAGGATTCACTTGTAAAGATGACTTCGCCTACCCATCTATCTTTTGGGGGTGCATATCTATGCATTAGCTTATGATCTTAGTTTGAATAGATCTATTTTGTTGGATAATAAGGTCCTACTCCTATTTGCATATACTGTTGTGGGCCTGCCCACTAAGCATTGTTTTCCTTCCTCTTCGCTTACCTGGATTAGCTGTGGCAGGATTTGATATCAATGCTTATAGAAAAGCCTTTTGGAGTTTGTCAGGCTTCTTGTGCCCCTATTTTATGCACTTGGAGTTTGGGAATGTTCTCCCATATCTGACATCTTCCCACCCCACCCTCACATCTTTTAATGTTGTTTTGAGTGTGTGTGTATGTGCACTTGCATTTTTTAGTTTTGATTCTACAGTTGTCATTCATAGTATATTACTCTCTTTTTTTTCCCTTTGGTGCACTTTGCTCTTTTGTAAATTAAAAATGAAATTCTGTATATAAGCGTGCTTTCTGTAAAAACGGAATATTTACCTTCTTCACACAGGGCTTGCTATGGTGTCTTGAGATTTATTATGGAGAGTGGGGCAAAAGGATGTGAGGTATGCCTTACACCAGTTCACCTCTTATTGATTGTTCTTGTGTTTTTTTTTTTCTTTTTTCTGCTGTCGGAAGTCTAATTTTCTTGAATACGTCTGTAGGTTATTGTTAGTGGAAAGCTCAGAGCTCAGCGTGCCAAGTCTATGAAATTCAAGGATGGTTATATGATCTCCTCTGGTCAACCTGTCAATGAATATATTGACTCTGCCGTCAGGCATGTTCTGTTAAGACAGGTTAGTTGCTTCCTATTTCTACATTTGCTCCTGTTTGCAGTCTTTGATTTGCTAATTTTTCTGAAGACTTGTATTTTCTTTTTTATTGTCTTGTACCTCCGGTATTAGGGTGTGCTTGGTATTAAGGTCAAGATCATGCTTGACTGGGATCCTAAGGGCAAGGTAGGACCGATGACACCATTGCCCGATCTTGTCACTATTCATCCTCCCAAGGAAGAAGAAGAGTATGTCCCCCTAGTATTGACAACCAATATTGAGATTCCAGTTCCAGTTTCGGTTCCAGTTGCATAAATGCTGAACATCGATAAATAAGTCTTCTAGAACCTGAGTCGAGGATTTTTGTTTTTTATTATATACATCTTAGGGGAGAAAGACACTAGATGGTTGTATGAGTCAAGATGTAGTTTTTGCTTGCTTCCATTATTAACACCTCAAGTTTGTCTGTTGCTAGTGTTGAATGTTGTGTCGTTATGAATTAGCTAGCGTTGTTTTTTTTTTTATTTATATTGGAATGCTAAATGCGTTTTCTTTGCTGTCCAATCTGATTTTACGTTTTGAAGCTCTTGAGGTCTTTTGTCCAGTTACAACTTTATGACCAAGCCCATTCAAAATTTGTAGTTTGAAGTGTCTTTGATTTTCTTGACAATGCATGCCTGAGAATGGTTCATCGAGTGGACAATATTATAAAGCAACTAAACCAATGTTAATAATAAAGGTTTCTAATTTCCAGCATTCGGAATCTTACATGGTGAGATATTGGTAGGTATAGTAGGATTGTTATTTCTTGAGCTTATCCAGTTATGACGGCTCAATTGTCAAATGGAGAGTTCAAATTAATGTTTCCCGCTATGAATCGTTTCATTTCAATGGCCAACGAGCAGTTCTAATTTATAGTAAGCCCGATAGCGTGTTAGGCCAAATCGACAACCATTGGATACATTGCTCTTCACTCTGGTTCTGTTCTGAAAATGCAAAGAGTTGCGAATAACAAATATCAAATCCACTTTTAATTTGGGTTTGGTTAAGGTAACACTTAAGTTGTACTGTCCTCTTTGAATAATCAGAATTAGATTATGTAGATACAAAAATTTAAAATACGAGAATTCAATGGAATTATTTTTCACTCAAAAAGAAAAATTTCCTAGTGTACCTTTATTATAAAAATTAAAAAAAAAAAAAGAAAAGAAAAAAACACCTTCCACGGTTATATTCATAGTTTTAATTATTTATTTTATTAGCCGAAAAGAAGGGTTACAGGAGGAGCATGCGTGCTAGTGGTTAGTGGCAACTGGCTAGCACAAGATATTGTGAATATTTGATGCTAAGTGACTGTGTAATAGCAAAAACAAATCAAAAATGTCAATTTAGGCATCCACCTATACTTGTTGTGCTGTTGGTACAACAATACCATCATTGATTTCTTCACAATAATCGATATGGTTGCTTTTGGGGTTGACCTAAACCCTTTCTCTTTGCTGGAGCACTATAATGTTATTATTCTAATTCTAATAATGATAATCTTTTCAGAAACGACAAGATTTCTTTTGGGTTTTGACTAAATAAAAATCTGTATTGTAATTTTAAAGTATGAGTCGTGATATAATTTGCAATTAATCATGGAATGGAAAGCCAATTTTGGTTTTGTCACTGTCACTTTCATTTGCTTGTATTACTATTAGGATTGCAAATCAAGCCACTTGGTTTCCTAGGAAAGCTTGAACCTTTTTTTGGGTTGATTTTTTTTTTATTCAGATCGTTCAATGTCATATTCAAGCACTATCTGCACGTGTGCAGGACATTTTGACGGCATATCACTTGAGAGCTCCATGCTTTTTAGGACATTTTGAGTGCCCAAAAAATGGGATTTTTGGAGCACCAAGAAACCCACAGCCTCTAAAGCTTCAATTGAAATGGACTTGTGCTCTGTCCCCAACTTTCAATTTTTTTATTTTTATTTTTTTGTGCTTTGTTCTATGGGATACGAGTGGGGGCAACTATTAGTGTGCTCTGTTCTTATGGAATTCATGATGGTTAATCATCTTCAAATTTTTTTCATTTTTTTTATGAAAAGCTTAAAAAATTTTCCATTTTTAAAACCATAGTTAATAGAAGTTTAAGTTCACTGTTTGGAGAAATAAATATATAACCCATACATCTTTGGGTTCATTGAATTTTTATAAATGAGCGAGTGATCCATAAAAAAAAAATCTATTAAGAATAACACAACAGAAATAAAAAATAAATAATAAACTTAGGTTTCGAAGGATCTTAAAATTTATAATTTATAATTTATTAAGAGAATTTTATTTGTAATATGTGAAAAGGAGTAGAATATATATAGGGAAAAAAAGATGAAAATTCCAATTAGCTGAAATGGGAAAAGATGGTTAGATGAAGTAGTTGAGAGCGAATCTGAAATAACAATCATAATTTTTCTCCAATAATAATGATTAAAATGGTAGAAATCATCATTAGATGTTGGAAACTTGTTAAACGTAGGCAGTAATGTGGAAACTGAAAATGAAAATAAGGACAAGAAGCATGGAAAAAGGGTTCTTGACCCTCTTTCAGATGTCATTCTCTTAAGATTATTAAACCCATTGACTTACAATAGGGACACACATATATATATATATTAAAAGGAGGATTGAGCTTTTTGAAAATTATTTTTAAAAAAAATGACACAAAGGTATTGAAAATGATGGTAAGCCGCCCTTACAATGAAAAATGACCATAACACCTTATGGATTTTGATTTAATATTCTATGTACTCTTGTCTCCCCATTACTTGAAAAGGCTCATCACTTTCCTTTTCTTTACCACTTCAATTCCATAATGACTTCTCTATCACCCCAACAATTTACAATTTCTTTTGTAAAGTAAATATATTCAATAAAAATAATTGATGAATATGAAATTCTTTTTATTATCAATTTAAGTTAATGATAAAAAATTAGCAAATTACATTATTTAATGACGTAATTAAAAGTTATAAAATTGTCTTTCATGTGCTTAACTATTGCCTTTTTAAATATAATTCATTAATTATAATATCAAACACTACATATAGTCATATTCATAAAAAAAATAATTTTACTATCAAAAGCTAATAAAGTTTATTGATCTTTTTAACAAATTAAGAGAATTATATGCATCCTTTTGAATGACAATATTAAAAATAAAAGAAATATTATTAGATCCTTCCGCTTCCGCTTGAAGACGATCTTCAAAAAAAAATTTAAATCTTCATACAATCAACTAGTATTTTAATTGAGTTAGACGACAAAATAATAACTCTTCTTAATTTTCTATACCTGAATTGTTTTTACAAAAGCTTGCGACGTGCGACGTATGCATAAGTTTCTGCTATCATGCATCAATAACATTAATAACTAAGCTCTATTTATTGAAGATTCGTATCTGTAAATTAATATCAAAAGTCTCCAATCAAATAAAATTAAATATTATAATTTTATTTAGAATAAACTCTTATAAAGAAAGAACAAAATTCTCGTAGAAAAGGAAAACCAAAGCAGGTCTATTATAAGATAAACAAAATTGAGTTTGGAAAGAAAGAATGGAAGGTAGAAGACTATGCTGACCAGCAACGGCAACGTCAAACTAAAATCAAGATTAAATAGAAAAGGGAGAGAGTTTTTCTGGTAATTACTTATTGCTTATTTGAAAATCTATTAGAAATGGCATTAAACTAATTAAATAGATTTTGGAATATAAAGCGTCCAATAAACTTGTTTTTGGGAATCATTATTAGACATAAAAGAAAATGGCAATTGGAACTCGAGAAAGCATGAAAAGGACATTATATGCACGCAAAGACATGGGGATACGATGGAGTGCAATGGAGCATGGAGTGGCCTCTCCACTCCCACCCTCCTAGTGTTAGTGGACTCTCTCCACGCCCAACAATACACACTCTTCTCCTGGGACCCACTCCGGTGCGGGTCCCACTCTATCCCACCACCATTCTTCTTCTTCCTTTGTATGGTATGCTAGTAATATCTATAGTTGCTTAATAAGGCATTTCGCGGTTTTACATTCCACTGGACTATTGGATAAGGTACATCCCAATCACAACCAAAAAATCCAGTTTCGTTATTGTGCTTTAACATTTTTAGCCATAAAAGGGGTTTTTTCCCCTACAATATCCTCACTTGATGAAAATAAAATCTAAATATTATAAAAAAAATCTCATTACACTTTTAATTTTTATATGGGAAATGACATAATAAGGCATTTGGGCATTTTGCATTCCACTCCACTATTGAATATTATACAATCCACAAAATCCATTTTTTGATTTTGTTTTAACATTTTTAGCCATAAAAGAGGTATTTTGTTTCTAAGAAAATCTTGACTTCATGAAAAAGAAATCTTAGTATTATTTTATTGACAATATTCAAAGCATTTGAATATATGTCTTTCTATTAACTTATTACACATTCATGCATTCTTTAGACAAACTTTACTTACAATCTCCATTTTCAAAATTACATTCATGCCCCCTTAGCTTTAGACAAACTTTACTTATAAACTTTATTTTCAAAATTTAAAGCTGCTGTTGTTGAGAGAGTTTTCAGAAATGTTTCAAAAAACATCATCATATTATCAATACGATGTTGATTGAACTGGTAAACGATTTCAATTTTCATATAAGTGATAATATAAATTCGATCATTAAGAAGCACATTTTGTTAGAAGAATTACTTTTGCGATTTTAAGAGGTTATATATAAAAAAAAAACACGTTACATGTCGAAACCTTAATTTAAAAAAATAAATAAATAAATAACTAGTGAGTTGTAAGTTGTAACGCCATGAATAGGTATGGAGTGCACTTAAAATCGGGTCGGGTTCTAATTAACAAAAGAAGAAACAA
Source organism: Jatropha multifida (assembly GCA_948099535.1). Taxonomy (NCBI): domain Eukaryota; kingdom Viridiplantae; phylum Streptophyta; class Magnoliopsida; order Malpighiales; family Euphorbiaceae; genus Jatropha; species Jatropha multifida. Next base: position 39,492 of record CANUEX010084178.1, on the reverse strand, counting down.
TAAAATCTCCAAATAGACACGTCAGTCACTATCCAACAGTAGATGGCCAAGTGTCATTCCATATTGTCCACGTGCCACTAATAACCTGAGTATAACAGTACAGAGGGGTCCCACCATATCCCACGCGGACTGCCCGTTTGATTCATTGCTTTTTGGAACTTACGGTCTATAAATTGGGATCTCTTGTCCAGACATTTCCATCCCATTTTCCAATTTCGTATCCTTTCTTACTTACTTGATTGAGTAGTTGGACGACTTGGATTTAGCTATCACATCTATGGGTGAGGCTGTTGAAATTATCTTCACAAATGGTTTCTCTAAACTTTGCAATGAAACTACCAATAACAATAATAGCATTCTCGATGATTCTTCTTGGTACGAAGAAACCATTGATGATGACCTCAAATGGTCCTTTGCCTTGAACAGGTACTCTTATTTTTATTTTAAATTTTATTAATCACATAATATTTTTCTGAAACTACTAATCTTGTTTGTGATTTGTTATTTTTCAATATTTTGATATAAACAGTGTGCTACATAAAGGAACCAGTGAGTTTCAAGACATTGCTCTCTTGGACACAAAACGCTTTGGCAAGGTAAGCAAGTGTATTCCCTATTTATTTTTTTTTATATTTATATATTATCAAAATAATTAAATAAATAAAATTCTTTTTTTAAAAATAATTTTGGATGGGATATTGGGAATTTATAGGTGTTGGTGATTGATGGGAAGATGCAGAGTGCTGAAGTGGACGAGTTTATTTATCATGAATGCTTAATTCATCCTGCTTTCCTATGCCACCCTAAGTGAGTTTATTTTTTTTTCATTGTTTTAATTATTATTATTTGCAATCACCTCCACTGCATTGCTTTATTTTATAACTTATAATCACTTTCAATATATTAATATTTTCATTATTTTGCCAAAATAAATATTGAAAATGATCAATATATTAATTAAACCTATTTCATGTAATGATGTCACTTTTAGACAAATTAATAAAATACAATTAGCGTACGAACCATAATTTTTAGTCAGTATTTTTTATTAAAATGAAATCACTCGTATTAAATGATTCTTTAAATTAATCAATATATTTAATTAAATGTGAGTATCTAAAAAATATGAAAAGTTGATGTAAAGGAATTATATATTAAACAGACCTCAAAAAGTGTTCATAATGGGAGGTGGGGAAGGATCAGCTGCAAGAGAAGCACTTAAGCACAAGTCAATAGAAAAGGTGGTGATGTGTGATATTGACCAAGAAGTGGTTGATTTCTGCCGTAGATATCTTACTGTAAATCAACAAGCATTTTGTCACAAAAAGCTTAATCTAGTAATTAATGACGCCAAGTAAGTTTCATTTCTTTTAATTAATTAGCTAATCTTTTTTTGTTGTTCGATCTCTATCATGTATTTAACATGAGTAATTATGTTTAAAGGGCTGAGTTAGAGAAGAGAAATGACAAATTTGATATAATAATTGGAGACTTGGCTGATCCGGTTGAAGGAGGGCCTTGCTATCAGCTCTACACTAAATCTTTCTATCAGAGAATACTAAAGCCTAAGCTCAGTGATAATGGCATTTTTGTCACCCAGGTGAGATTTTATGCTTCTTTCTTTCCTTTTTTCACGTTGATATTCATGCTTTTTAAAGGTTCATATCAGTTTCATATTCAACGGATGAAGCAAATATTTGTTGAAAGCGCTTAACCTCCTAATAGGCCGACTCGGCGACTAATTTAAAATTTGTAAACCCAAACTCTAAAGAATATGCTTTTATTGTTACGCAGGCTGGACCAGCAGGCATTTTCACCCACAAGGAGGTATTCTCCTCTATATACAACACAATTAAACAGGTGTTCAAATGTAAGTGTTAAGTAATTAAAATAATGAGTATAGTCTTAATTTATTAATTAACTACACTAATCAATCTCTTTTTTATGTGGGCAGATGTGGTTGCATACAGTGCTCATGTGCCATCTTTTGCTGATACATGGGGATGGGTAATGGTAGGCAAATGCAACTTAATTTTCCGTATACAGTTAGTTTTATCAGAACCTAATTACTGTATTTATTCAATAATGTATGCTAATTAATTAATATAGTAAAATATAAAATATATGTAGGCCTCAGACCAACCTCTCTGTATAGATGCTGGGGAGATAGACAGGAGGATTGAAGAAAGAATTGAGGGTGAATTGCTTTATTTAAATGGAGCTGCATTTCTCTCCTCCACCACCTTGAACAAGACTGTCTCTCTATCGTAAGTTCTCTCTTTTTTTCTTTATTATATTATAAAATTATAATATACCACTTGGTAATTAAGAATTTTAATATGTTTGTTTAATATTCAGGCTGTTAAATGAGTCTCATGTCTACACTGAGGAAGATGCAAGATTTATTCCAGGGCATGGACTGGCTTACAGAAATTGAGTCGTCAAGGAGCCATGGGGGAAATTGCTGTATAGAAGAAATATATTTATATATTTAGTGTTTCAAATGTATCCAAAGAAACCAATCAATTGTTAAAGCCTGCTCTGGTTCTTAACTATACCAAATATGTTAGTTTCATTGGGCTGTTCATAGGACTTGATCTGTACTCAAAACCACATGAAAGCTTCGTTTAATCTTTAATCATTTTATGAGGCATTCCTCCATTCATATATTACTTTTTTTTTTTTCTAAAAGCCAAGCAGAGTATTAATTGCTAATTGACATGATTCTTAAAGAAACTTTCAATATTCTATATAGATACATAGTTCAGCTTCTCTTAACAGGATCAAATTTGGCAACTCCAATAACAGCACCAACTAGAACACCAAGAACAGCTCCACCAGCTACTATGCTAAGTAAGAAGTTTTTGAGAGATGGAGTAAGGCCAGCTGGTCCTGCTGCTTCTGCTATATCTGATATCACCATAGAAACTGTTAATGCAGCTGCTGTTAGTCCTGTCACTGCCTTCTTTTTTAAAGAAGCTTGCACTTCAACTAGCTGGTTTCTGGATGTCTCCTTTGTGGAGAGAACTGCCTCTGATCGCCTTACTGGCAGCGACTGAAGGAAGAATTGGGAGTTCAATGGTGGTTTTAGCCTCCTCTGGTTAGCTGATATTAGTGGCGTAGTCATTGAAACTGAGGTCATGTTTGAACTATGTTCTCGCTTACTGAGAGGGTTTTGGATAAAGAAATGGAATTAATAAGGATAAAAGGTGGAATATATTGAAGATTTTGGCTGATGTGTCAGTTTGAGGGGAATCCAACGTGGCTAATCTGAATTGGATTCATAAGATAAGGTAATCCATCTCACTTAGCTTAATTGGCATAGAAATGGATTTTTATTGAAGCTTGATTAAGCAGGTATCAGGTGAGAGACATGCATAATTGTTCAAATAGATTAGATTAGATTACATGATTTTCATCCATTAGGACCACTATAAAGCTATCTGAAGTAAAATGCTGTACAGAAAAAGACCATATAACAGCAGTTTCATGCAACAAGTCGGAGAATTAACAGTTAACAACGTAGGAAACACAAAATTTTAGTAAAGGATTCATAGGTTTAAACATCCTAAGAGAAACAGAACTAGTTCTCTTGCATTCAGTACCGCACCCTCTGTCATCTGCATCGATACTGAAGCATTTCCATCAGTAAAGAAGTTTAGGACTAAGTATAGTGAATCTAATTTTGATCATAGACATATAGTTGGGCTGCAACACAAAATGCCATTTCTTGTTATATAATGGGTTCAAGAGCACCAAAATACTTCGGCAAAATTTATATTTTGTGGCCACTTCTTTGAGAGTGCAATACAATGACTTGTACTTCAGGCATTAGTTACTTGTACCCAAGGACTGGAAATTCCTTCCAGGTGATGACATGACCATTAATTATATCAGTTACAATTGCTGCTGGTAACACAAAATCTAAGATGTTAAAAAGGGCACTCTTAAGAATACGGAAAATGCTAATGCTGACTCTTCTTCTTTTTTCTTTTCTTTTTTTTTTTTTTTCAATCCCAAGGCCTAAGCATAAAGGGGAAGAATGGGAAAATACTTGCAGGGCAACAATCAGCCGCCGGTCACAACGGTTGATTCTGACCCAACATGGCTGAGTTGAACTTGTTGAGGCAGAAGATAGTATCTAATATTTAGCTCTTCAAAGATCTTCTTTATCTCAAGGACTAGTTCAGTTCGTCGCTTGTTCTTCTCTCCAAATTCTTGGAAATTCATTGTGTGACTACAATAGAGTGCCATTTTTAATTTATTCACATTCTCAATTTCCTTCACCACAACACTGTGGTTGGGATGCCAGTGTTGGGGATTCTTCTCCAAGAACCTGACAAAAGGAGAGCAAGCCATTGAAAAAGGATAGAAAAAGAAGACAAAGATACATATCTCTTTCTCAAAAAAATCTATCATTAACGGCGTTGCATTCAATAGTTCTCCTCTTTGCATGTCACGTTAACTGCTAACTCACAAAATCAATTCACACTGTGCATGTTTGTTCTTTGATTTACCCAGAAGTACTTTATTAATGCACCCAAAGGATAAGAATGGTGATTTTTTTTTTCTTTGAGAATAAAAGATAAAAATGGTGATTAGGTAAGCACTAAATAAATACCCTCTAAGACAACCACAACCATCCCTTTCTTAATTGCTTATTGCATGATGCAAAGTGACAGAAAGAATAAAGCTACAGTCATCTTACTTCTTAATTTTATCTTTCAGCAAGCCAATCTTCTCCGTTGGGGTTGAAAAATCTATTGAGAACTCCACAGAATCACCCATGTCAGGGCTTCGGTAATAGTTGCTGATCGGCTTTGTAGCCAAAACAGAATTTGGATAGTATATCTTTTCATTATCAAGCTTCAAGAAAACTGTAGTTAAGATGTTCATTTCCTCGACCAACAACTGCAGAGTTCCAATTTACATAGAGTTCATGAAGATTTCTTAGCCTCAAAAAATAGTAAAAGCAGGAAGAAGAAAAGTCTTGCTCTTTAGAGTATTACCGGCACACCATCAACAACACAACGATCACCGACATCAAATGGATGCATCACAAAAACAAAAATAATAGCTTCAAACATGGTCTTGCATGTATTCCCAAATATAAAAGCTGCCACGACAAGCTGTGATGAGAGGAAGACAATTACTTTCGTTGTTGCAATTCCCATCAAAAGAAGCCAAATAATAACAGTCACAACAACAAGGATCACTGTCACAAGTTTGTTCAATTGCTTGACAGCTGTTTTTGTGTCACTTAAAGCATGCGCAAGTGCTTTCCGGCCCTTGTAAACCTTCACCTGTTAAAAATGAAAGAATCAATCATATGCAAGAAAGAACCTTCTCTTTTATCACATAGGATAAGCGCAAACAAATTGAGTTTTGTGCTAAAATGAAGCTCCATCATCATAACAAATTTTCAAAAAACTTAACCGCATATTCACCACAGCACACCATGATTAAGAAATGGTATTGAAGAAGAATTGCTAGATCCACAAAAAGGCAATACCAGTTATTTTCCCATTAAAGTAGGCCTGGGAAGGGGAAATCTATAGATGGTCCTTATCAGCTTGTTTTTTTTGGCATGAAATTCACAGGCCTTCAAGATGTAGCCTCTTGCTTGCAGGCCTGAGGCTGTAACCATTCCTCCAGACAATGGCACTGCATCTTTCCTTTTCACGATTTACAGAAAGTATAGGACTCAAGAGGAATAGGTCAAAGGAAAAGTGAGGTTTTACTATTGATTACAAAATTCAAGCAAGTCATTTTAAGTTCACATGATCTATTTTCTTCCCCTGCATCTTAGCAATGAATCAAAGCAACCTATTATGCTCCCCTAAGTAACATAACTATATTAAAGTTGCCAAGTGCACACTAACAATCAGAAATTAATGCTAAGGCACACGAATTATGGCTGCAATTGGGGGGGACGGACTTTACCACCCAGTCTGTCAGAGCTTTTCTGTCAATTTGTCTAGTTTCAGATAAATCAAACAGCGGATAAACAAGATCCACCTCCTCCTTAATCATGAACCTTAACAGGTCGTCCTCATCAATGTACCTATTTATATAAAAGAAAAAAAAAATAAAGAGCAAAACAACCTAGGAACATCATAATCATCTGGAAATGTAGATTTTCTCACTTCCAACCAGGTTTGGCTACGTTTCTGGAAATGTGATAGGCAGCAACAGTTGCCTCCATCTCATTAGTAATCTCTGAATCAGTTTGTTCACCTGCTCCACCAACGCTTTCATCCAATGTATTGGATATTGTAGATAGCCCTGAACTGGTGATTGCATCAACCAAAACCTTCATAGTCCAAGCTGAAACCTTTTCTTGCTTCATCTTATGAAGCATTCCCATATCAATCACCTTTTTTTCCATTGTTTCTTTGCCCTTTTTGGTACTCCTGAAGCTCAGTTGACCTGTGCCAGCTAATCTCCCAACCCTTTCAGCCTCCTCTATGAGCGGAGGCCCTGAAAGAGTTTGCAGAACATACTGATGAAAAACTGATTCTTGAATTCTATCAAAGAATTTGATAACATGGAAATTAGATGCTAAAATCTTTAGCAATAAAGTCTTCAGCAGCCACAAAAATGAACCGATAAGAAGTGAAATGAGTGTCCAGGTTACATAATGCAAAATCTTGGTAGCAGCCTTAGATCGTTCAACTCCACGGTTGAATAAAAATGCCCAAGCGAGAAGAACCAAACCTATCCACATAAACACTTGAACACTCTTCTTCAACCCATAAACAAAATAAAGTACCTTCTTCCTCAGCAAAAAATTCCTCTCAATCAAGAAAACCATAAAATGCATAAACCAATTAGTGATTGACATGCCGGAGAATGTTACCATTACAAGCACACACCACTTCCAAAACTCCAAGCCCCAAATCATGGTCTTCTCGAGTTTCTCAACAGTCAAGCCAGCTACCAGGCACCCAACAACGCACACAAAAGCTACCCACTGAATCACAAGCTTTACTCTTAGCCTCTTATACTTCTCTTGACTCAATTCAACCTTCTTGACAACCTCATCCAACTCATCCTCATCATCCGCAGGTCCTCCAGGAGATGCCATCAAAGGAGTTTTTGGAGTTATGGAGTTTGTCCTAATAGTTGAAGCAGATTTATTATTAGGCGAACTCCTACTAAGTGAATTCCTAGAAAATTGTTCTTGCAAAGTTAAACTATCGTCTTCAAACATAGCATCATCAATAGGATATGGCTGTTCTCCAAATCTTGACTTGGGTTTTGAGTACACTGACCTGGTTAGGGACCTTCTTCTAGTAAAGTTCTCATTGGTGGCAGGGATTTTGGGGGGCTTATTAGGGCTAGGGGTAAAACGTGAAATTTCTGGTGAAGGGTAGCTAATTGGCACTGATTTTGTAAACCCACCACCATTTGATTCTTGCACGGGTGAGTTTGGCCTGCTCTGCCTAGAACCAAGAATTTCTTGGTTTTTTGGTGAGGTTAAGCCTCTTGGGGTTGCATTGGCATTTGGTTTTTCTTCATTTGAGATTGTTATTAGCACTTCTCCTCCGTTGGTGGATTTCTTCTCCAACATGCTAACGTTACCACCTTTCCGACCTTTCCCTGGATTATCCAACGAAACCCTTCACCTGCACCAATTGTTAGCCTAGCTCACAAGAGTTCCACAAAAAAAGCTATGAACCAAAAATCCAGATTCCTACTTAAATAAATCAAAAAAAGAGGAAAAAATAGGAAATCAATGTGCATAAAAATTTATTAAAAATATTATTAATAAAAGTAATAACTTCTAAATCAGGTATATCGAACTTGCAAATTGAAGAAGAAAAAAAATCAAAACTTTACGCAAAAAATACCAACTTTAGATGAGAATCGAATCGAGCACTTGATTGTTCACAACAATGGCGAAGTTTGGCGCAGAAAAAGCAGAGTTGTTGCAGCTACTAAAAACAACAAAACATGAGACCAGAAGATCTACCCATTCAAAGAGCACCGAAAAGAAAAAAAATATGTAGGGAAAGATCATGAAAAGCCAAGTGGAAGTAGCGATCACTGCCTCTTAAAGATAGGACCAACAGGTCAAATGTGTTTCAAAAGAAGGAAGGAAATAAACTATTAAAAAACAACGGAACAGCCCAAAAACAACTGGAATAAAATAGAAAGAAACAAAAGCAGGGGTTGGTACAGGTAGCAACACAGTCCAGAAAGAATAGATGATACAGAAACTTCTATGAGATAATGACAAATAAAGCAAGTCCCAACACATTTAATAGGGCCAACATTTTTAGGGTCAGTCTTCGTGTGATGATCTTCTTCTTCCTCTCGTCTTCTGGAGGGGAGAAGAGACAAAAAGGAATTATGGGTAACGAAAGGTCTATAAAAAGTGAAGAACTTAGGAAGCTGAGGTTGGGAAGAGGATGGGAACAGAAATCAGAGAAAAAGAGAGAAGATGGACAACAAAGTCCACGTTGCTACGAAAATTGAGAGATCAGTCGATTTTCTTGCACGTTCTACAATGAACACTGCACACAAAGACCATTATTTTAGGACTAAATTATACTTTTACGTGTATCTATGTATTAAGATCGGGATCGGAATTGCCCAAGTAAGCTTTTGCTTGAGTAGCCGTTAGACGTCTTGGATCAGACAGTATAACCTTTCTATTTGACACGTGTCAATTTGTGGAATTTCTTAATTCGGCACGTGTCTATCGAATCAACAAGTGAAGTTTCGTTTGGTACTCTGTATTATTTTATTTTATGCTTGTAGTTTTCTGAGTTTTGATCAATGGTACTCATGTGTATTATTTTACTCTATGCTTGGAGTTTTCTGAGTTTTGATTTCCAGCTGATATTTTTTTTTTAAATCACAAAATGAATTTTCTATTACCTAATCATTTTGTCACCAAATCAAAACGACAGCCAGAAAATGCTAAACACGAAACGAACGTAGGATTGTGAAATGTCCCTGGCTAGTTAATTATTGCTTTAAGAGGGATTTAATTTTCTGATCTATTTTTATTTTTATTATTATTATCGAATGCAAATAATTTTTTTTTTTATTTTATGGGTCAATCGCGTGACTAATTACTTTAGCATCTATATAATAGAAAGTTTTATCTCCTTAAAACATTTTATTTTATTAATTAATGGATAATAAAGTTTAACAGATGAAAATACAGCAATTTAATTCCATGCGCTCCTTCTTAAAAGAAAAAGAAAGTCCATGTGCTAAAATTAATTAATTAAGCAGATATAATAAAGACATTACATGAAATTAATTAAAAATTGAAATCATATTACATAACTATAGCTGTCCGTAATTATTCTCCGTTGAATTTTTTTGAGAGTTGATGTGATTGTCGCAAAAGATGGTCTAACAGAAGGATCTTGATCCCATGAAAGCCAAATCAGACTAATGACATCACCAACTTCTCCATTGTCCTCTGGCAGTGCCGGCCTCAGGTTACCTTCTGCAACTTCCATGGCAATCTAGTTTCATAATAACCAAACAAAAATTCACAATTTATTTATTTATCATCCAATCTTTTTATGTAATATACATACCTTGCTGGGACTAAAATCAGTTTCAATATATGGATGATTGCCTGTAATAAGCTCATTTAATATGATACCAAAACTATATACGTCGCATTTCTCATTATAGGGTTCGGACCGAATCACCTCCGGTGCCATGTAAACATATGTTCCTGAGCAATTTAACTAAAAATAATCAATTTGGCTTAAAAATTGAAATGCATTTCTATTATCAATTAATTGCATTTAAAATGAATATGGTGAAAAAAAAATTGAATAATACCAATATCGCCAGTAAGGGCCATTTGTTCATCGCTCAAGAACCTTGCATGACCAAAATCTGCCACCCTTACATGATTAGCGTCGTCCAAAAATATATTGCTAGGCTTAAGGTCTCGATGAATGAGCTTAGGTTTTTGTTCATGGAGGTATTGCATTGCTTGAGCAATCTCTAATGCTCTGCCAATCCTTTCTTCTACTGGAGGAAGAGGAATCAATCTCTCTCTTTGCCTAATACTGCCATGTCCATGAAGCCACTCTTTTAATGTCATCCCTAAGAATTCTGTCACCACCCATGCATGCTCAGGTGGATCAAGACATGCACCCATTAGTTGCAGAACAAAACGATGTCGTTGCCTGGATAAAGTTTCCAATTCTTGAGCAAAAAATGATACCCCACTTTCATTTGTGTGAAAGAAATTTGGAAATATGCATTTCACTGCAACATCTAACCCTCGCCATGTCGCTCTGTAAATGTCTGCTGTGCTTCCTTGGCCTATTTTCTTCTGTAGCTCAATCTGATCCACAATATTTTTAATTTAAAATTGTATAAATTTAATGAACTTTATTAAGATTTTAAAATTCCCTTTTGAAAATTAAAAAGTTTTGAGAGTATGATAATAAAAATTGAATTAATACTATTAAATTAATTAGTAGTTCAATGATCGAGTGTCTGTCTCATAATATAAGAAATGAAAATTTGTTTTTCTTCTTGTTGCAAGAATACAAGGAATCAAGGTTTAAACCATAACAATTCTAATGACAAAAAATATATATAATCAATTTATAACTGTAAATGAGTAAATATGCAACCCGAATTATACATCATGTAATATTATACCTCGTCGTGATGAATGTACCATCCATTGATTTTGGCTTGGCAAATTAGGACTGCAAGGTCTGGTTGTTGGTGAATTGGAGAAGACAAAGGAGGAGGACTAGCGGTGGTGCTGAGAATGTCTATCGGTTGGTCATTGTTGTCATCTTTGCTCTTGCGAATTATGAGGTCTAAGAATCCATTATCTTGTGCTACTTGAAGACAGCATTTTAAGTAGTCATGTGCTCTCTCCATTCTCTTCCTGTACGTAATCCGCAGTTCCTTATGCTTTAGCACTTCCCTTTCAAGGTCCGCTACCTTAAAAGCCCAGAAACAATTATTCAGGCCCATGTTATGGTGGGCCTCTAAGGCCCACGTTATACAACCACGTAAGATTAGGGGTAAAATAATTTATGGTCCAAAGCCTACCTGTTGCTCTAATTTAGTAGGATGGAGTTGATTTTGACTTGTTGAAATTGGCAGGCAGTCATTAAGACTCCGGCAGATTCTTCCTTTTGACTGAGGGGTGGCCGCCGCCGGCTTTTCTTGATTCGGCAGGGTACTTGCCGCTGGAGACTGCCTAGGGCTGAAAAGATTCGACTTCTTTGGCTGGCTGTTGCCTGCAACAATCATGGTGGCTTTAAGTTTATCTTGGGTAGCTAGAGCAGGCAAAGAGGGGAAGCTTAAAGAAGGATGTAATCGTTGCTTATAAAGGGCTTAAGCAGAGGCCAAAAATTTTGGGGCGGCATTTTTAATGCAAATATGAGAATAATACAAATATGTCGGTCCAATATATTCATTTGTCTATATTTATGCATAGCTAAATATTCGACGATATCTCCTAAAAAGCTAAAACCAAAGCCAAATATAATAATTTGAAGTATGACGATGGTTCGGTATTTTTGATGCAAGGTCTCCTAACTATAATATATGAAAAATGGTAAATTTTCTTGTGAAGAGCATGGGATAATTTTATTTCTAAAATACATATATATAAAGACAAAAATAAAATGTCAAGGATTGTTGAATATAGATAGAAGTCTGAACCCTGAAACTTCGATGAATTAATGCAGCCGGTGGTGTGTATACGTATGGGATAGCTGTTAATTAAATAGTTAAATAATTGATTCATCTGCTTCTGACATACTCAACAACAATCTTTAAAGTGATCAACATGTTCTACATATTATTACTTTTTTTTAATAAAAAAAATTAAAAATTGAAAGAATGAAAAAGCGGTAAAACGCCAAAACGATCTAAATGGGAACTTGCCTCGGGATCGCAGACATTGAACACCTTTGTCTTGTATCTGATAGAAAGCAAAAGTGTGAGGAAGAAAAATAAATAATTAATGGCTAATATTTCTCTTCTCTGCTTTGAGTTTGAATGTCGTTTTCTCTTATGAAAATCACGGCCTTTCGTTTTTCTATCTTTTTCCAGTTTTGTAGGTTCATGTTAAAGTTTTCTAAGGCTGGACGTCTTCCCTCTGGACCACAAACAGATCCAAATGCCCATTTGCTGGATTCTTTTGATTTTTGTATAGATGATATGATGATATAAGGAGGAAGAAAACTGTTGTTTAGTTACAGGAAAGGACAAGGAAAGTATTAAACCCTAAAAACCAGATGCAACAACCAGCAGTATAGCTAGCAATAGCATCAGCACCACCTCATCATACGTCAAAAAGTATCCATAACTGAATTCTAACGAACAGAAATGGTAGCATATAATTATATAATAATAATTATTATAAAATCAATACCAATTATAAATAAAACCTCAGTCGGTGACCATAAAAGACTGGCCTGCAATAAATTTGACTGCTGTTCACTAATTTCACTCAAGAAGAGAACTAACCCCACTCCCTCTCTCTCTCTCTCTCTAATTTACCGTATGAAAGGATTTATGGTCAAAATAATACTACCTCGGAATTAATAATAGAAGCAGTCCTTCTAAATTTATCACAAATACTCAATATGGATAAGACGCATCTCCAACCTTTCAAGTCTCAGTGTCTCATTTTAAGGTACTATGTTCAAATTTTACGTTTAAGTTTTGACATGAAATCCTTCAATTTTATTGTACATATCCTAATTAATGAAACTAAAAAGAAAATTTTAAAACAATTCTCCCCTTAATTACTTATTGAATATTAATTAAGGAGACAGTCAAACGTTGTTAGTTACTGAATTATCCAAGGAATGTACTCTATTTTCTAATATAAGAATCACAATTTTTTTACTTTAAAAATTTTTAACACGAAAAAAAAATATAAAGAGAAGTAATAATAGCAAGCAATGCAAAATGACAAGGAAAAAGGATTATAGAACAATGATCAATTCAGAAATACGAACGTTACGGATTTTTTTGTTAAACATTGGATGAATAGGAATTCCAACTTATATTTATATTTATCTAAATAAACTAATATAATAAATTCTATATATTTATCATCAAATTATTTATATAATACGAGTGTTGAGAATATTATGATTATGATGGATAGATGGGTTGTCAAAGGAAAAAAAAAAAAAAAAGAAGCATGAAAGGATCAAGTCCTAGGCAGATAGATAGGTTTGTCTTTTTAAACTCTCTTCTTCGCTTGATGCCCACCAACATTATTCTTCCCATCATTGCACCCAACCTCTCCACCCACTGTACGGAGGAAAGGAACGCTCGACCCTCATCCTCATAAACCCTAATTAACTACATTAATTGTTAATTATAATAATCCTAACTTATCTATTACATAATCCCCTTTAATAATAAACTAATCCATTACTAAATTACATTAATTGTGTCCCTTACCTACATTTTTAATAAGAGTAAGTTACAATTCCACCAAACTTTATACAATTAAATATTTATTAGTACGAAAATTTTCTCTTTTAGCTTCTAATCATATGGGTCGTGTAAAATTTTGACCATGAAACAGACTATTGAATGGTACTGCATGCGTGTCACGTATATATTAATTACGATGTTCAATAGGATATTATTAGGTCTACTTATGTCAATTTTTCTCTTTGTGTGCTTTAATTTCAAGTTCAAGTACGTTCAAGCCGCTGCATAATCATTACTTCTAATATTGTTTATTATTTTTCTCCTATCAAAAGTGTAAAAATAATATTCCTAATTATAAAAAATATTAAAAGAAAAAAAGTATTCCCAAAATCACATGAGGAATAATTATTTTAAAGATTTATTACCTTTGATATTAATATGAATGGAACGCAACAAAGATAAAGAATTGATACAATCCAATTTCGATTAAAATTTATTTTGTTGTTGTTGTAATGATGATATTTAAATTTTAATTACCAATATATTTATCAAAAGAGAAGAAGTTCGTTGGCTGGCATAGACATATACATATACATGTATATATATAATTCCTTTTGATCGTGGCATGTTTCAACTCAAACTGGCAGGTAAAGAAAGTTAAATATTGCTATCAAAAGGGAAAAAAAATGAACTAGAGAATTTAAATTAATTAATGAATTCCAATCTTTGTTTAAACTTAATTAATTGGTGCATATAAAATTAAAATCGGACATAGAAATGTGGAATGAAATAATTTGATTGCGTGTGAACAATTCGTCATATTGATTTTGTGTATACGTGTGGTGTGGGTAGATAATTGAAGATGGAAATCAATTAAAAATGATAAAATATAAATTTAAGAGTACTAATTTTGGATTGTTGTTAGCAATAGCATAGCCAGGCTGGTCCATGATTAAGCAATTCTCATGATTATCAACTTTATAGCCCTCCATTGCCCATTATATTAATATATTAATAAATAATAATCAATTTAAATTTATACGAGTCAATTTTTTACCTTTAAAAATAAAAGAGAATTAAACAGATTTATAGACCATTAAACGAATATGAATTTATCTCTCGTTTTCCTTTACCTTCTTGAATACTTTATAATACTTTTTAAATTAATAGCTAAGTCATGGTATTTTACAACTAAATTTTGCTCCAAAACCGACAGTTTTCTCTGCATAATAAGCTCACATCTAGCATTTCTCATTTTCATGTTTTATTGGTTGTTGGGCTCTTATGATGTAAACGCAATGCTCAAGTGATTGGAGGGCAGAGTACAAGAATTTAGAAAATCAAACTACAGAGAAAGAAAGATATAAGAGAAAGCAAAAGCTCCCGCTTTCTCTATTCCCATGGGCGAAGATCTGCCTTTTCCTTTACCATCACACCCTCTCATTTTGCTTGTGATTACGATCTCTCGAATCTTTCGTTTTCCTTCTTCTTTATTTCCTCTTTCTTTCTTTCTTTCTTTTCTTTTCTTTTCCTTCTTTTTCTCACTTCTACCAAAATCTGAACTGTCAGTATCTCTCTGTTTAGATCACCATCATCAAGAGTGAACGCATCCTCACTTCTTTCTTTTCACTATATCTTCACTTTCTTTGATACCCTTGTATTATGCATTTGTACGTATCTGAATGTGCACTCTTTCATACATATTAAATCCCCAACAATCGTGGATTTAGAACAATAATTCACAAACAGGATGCTTAAATCCTCATTTTTTTTAATTATATTTCTTTTTTTGATATATTAGGAATATTTAGAATAATAGGAATTGGCTCTCAAATCTCTGTTCTCCCGTGCACTAAACTATTTTACTATATCAATAACAAACATTAAACTCTAATACTCCTTCATATTTTTTTTTTAATAAGCCGAAAGTGGATCTTGAGGAAGACCCATAAGAAAAAAAAATGAAAAAACAAGAAAGATTGATAACAAATTTTGCTCTATATCATATAATTAAACTTAAACTACACTATTAAGCCATTAGCTATGGCACGATTAGTATCAACATGAGTAGTTTCATAAACAGGAAGCTCCTGACAATACCTACCCTTTCCAATTACTGAAAGATGATCAAGTTCGAATAAATCAGAACTTGAACAGCTTGCATCATCATCGTCAACGTCATCATCCTCGAAATGAACATCTCTAATCATTAAATTCTCTTTTTTCTTCTGATTTTGATGATAATCTTTCAAGAACTCTCTTGCTACTTCCTCAACTCTCCTGCTCTGCTCCATTACTTGATAATTGACCTCATCGCCGTTTTTTCTTGATTGTGATTTCCCAATTTTCCACGCTGTTGGCAGAGAAACGGACATTAGACTTGATGGTTCTTCTTCTTGGTATAAGCATTTATGTCCACATGGTCTGGAGTCTTCATCAACAATTACACTAACAGGGTAAAATCGAACGCTTCTTTTTACCCCGTTCCTTAATTTTTCTCTCGTAGACGGTGAATTCTTGCTTAAACAAGATCTTGAAAAAGATGAAGCAGAAGAGCAAGTTGATGATGCTTGCCCTGATTTCAATTTTCTCTCTTTATCACAATTTCCAATTGACGAAGCAGAACTTTTTGATTTCTTTGAATTTCCTGTTGTAAACAGAGAATTAATGAAGTTTGCAAGCTTACCACCTGGTGAAATTGGCTGTTTCACCTTTTTTAAATTGTTGTAAATCTTCAAGGCTCTCGATTTGGACTTGATTATGCTATCCTCAAGCCTTGGAGTTTGCTCTGTAGAAGAATTATAGTGATAATCACCAAACATATGCAATTCACTCTCTTCATAAAACAGAGCTCTCTCTGTTCTTTCCGATTTCGCAGAGATGCTTGTTCTTACAGTCTTAGGCCTTGCTGGAGCGAATGAACAGCCTTTTGATCTTGCACCGTAGATAGATTCTGTATCGGACGAAGAGAATCCACCGAAGCTAGAATCTGAAGAGCTAGAAGTAGAACTGAAAAACAGTGCATCGTGGTCAAAATCATGGTCAAGCTGTGACTTTCTCTCAAATTCTTTAAAATTTTGTCTCGTAGTGGTGACTTTTTGGTTAACCTTGTGATCGACCCATTTTTCGATCAAACAAGCCCGTCGAAAAGCTGCAAGTTCTTCATCTTCTTCAATGGCTCTGCAACTTTTTACACCAACATTTTTGTTTTGCTTCTTGGGCATTGTTTCTCTGTAAAATTTCGTATCTTCATGCTTTATGTCACCTTCACAAATAGAACGGTAGATTTCATCAAGAAGACTTGAAGAGAAAGATGGGTTCTTTCCTTCTTGCTTGTACCTATCTTCTTTTAGTGCTTTCTCCCACTTATGCATGGTTTGTTTGTAGAAAATGTGTAAAAATACGAGAAAATGAAGAAGATATAGAGAGAAAAACAGAGATTAAAGAAAGAAACAAGAAGAGAATACGTTGACGTGTTGCTCTTTTTTTTTTTTGTCTGGTTAGAGAGTATCAAAGGCTGCAAATAAGAGAAGTGATATCAAATCATGTGAAAAGAAAATGGGCATTATTGAAAACGAGGAGGACTCGAGGAGAAGAAAGAAACATGAACAGAGAGAAAGAGAAAGAAGAAGAGAGAGAGAGCAATCGATGCGTTTTGAAGAAAAGAGAAGAGTAATATCTAATGAGAACCAAAATGGCACGCCTTGACTAGCACAAGAAAGAAAAATAAAAATTTATGTAAAAGAGAAAATTATAAAATGGCACGCCTTGAAGATGAAGAGAATGGGAAGGGGACAGAAGGAAGAAGCTTTATAAAGGAGGATCTACCATGCGCGTGCATGTACATCGTCCTTTGGAGCCATTGCCAGCTTGGCATTTGCTGACATGGCACCAGATTTTTAGCCCCTCCCCTTTAATGGAATTAAACCCAAAAGAAAAAAATAAAAATAGAAAGAACGAAAAGAAATGTCACTTGTATTCCGTCCTTGAACGTCCACTTTGCGAAATTCGAATTTGCAGCCGTTGATTGTGTAGTAACAGAACTAGAGGAGGAAGAGGAAGAAGGGGAGATGGGTAATTATCGTATGTGGAGACTCATACACAAACAGCGAAAATACCGGTGGGTCCATATGTTGGTGCAAGCTAGCCCATTGTAAATTGTATGGTGCCATGAAATTTAATTGCGTAGACCGGATTCGCAGTTATTTATTATGAATCAAACCAATAATAGCAAGAATTTACTACATGGCTTTATTCACGAGACAACGTTCAACCGAAGTGGAATTTTTTATTTATTTGTATTTAGTGTTTGGTTAATTAGAATTTTATTTTTCCTTATATTAGTTGTCATCGAATACTTTGTGTATATTATTTTAATGTGAAGCATGGGAAATTAGTGGTTGTATTTTTCGGTATTAGGTATAGATAAATTTGGATTATTATACACTATACATGTAATTAAAAACATTGCACATGAATTTCTTGAAATATATATAATCATTTTTCATGGGCCACTTAGTGGAGACTACACATCACATCCCCTAGCTTGAATTATTTATTTTTAACCTTATTGTTTAATCCTAATTAACTATTGATGAGGGTCTAATTGTATAATTATAATTGATTAGTAAAACTGTAGAATTATGGGAATTTTGTTGGATCCATGTCCCATGCCATCTATATATAACAGGAAAGCATAATTATTAATTCGCATGGAAATTTATATATAGATTATTAGTATTACTTGGTTAGTGTACTTGTGCCACTTGATAGATTTTTATTTTTTATCGTAAACTTTTGAATTTGAATGTGGGTACAAAATTACCCAAATTTAGAAATGATAGTTGAAACCTTTAATCATGGGTAAACTGGTAATTAGCTAGCATTGATGAAGGAAGGAGCCTGTAAAAATTTAAGCTGGGAGCCTTGTTTGCGCGCCGAAATTGATAACGGTCTTTCTTCTTTAATTAACCTTTGAGATCGGTAATTAAAAGCTGTTTTGATAATTAACTTTTAGTCAAAACAGAATTAAGATAATCTCTGACGGTACGATGATCCGCAAACAAACTCATAATTTTGATGCAACTTTATGACTCATTTTGTCTAATCATATAAGTTTTTACGTTTTAGATTTCTTGTGGAAATTAAAAAAGAGTTTAATGCTTTTTATAATGTGAAGCTTAATTCTGAGTTTGTGCAATTCTTACAATATGATTGGATGTGCCTCCATAATCCTTCTTCCTTACCAACGTCACGTGCTATTTCCATTTGTGGTTCGTCGCTGTAGTTCCATTTAAAGACAGGGCATCAGCTTTTTCGAAGCATTGTTATTATAAGTTTGAAGATAAAAATAAGAAAGTTCATGGATTTGGTCTCTAAAAATACCTTCAATCGTATCTTATACATAATACAGTTGTGGGTTTAGAGTTAAAAGAAGGGTACAGGCAACATTGATCAGATCAGACAATGGTTTTCTTATGTACTTTCTGCTTCTGATATTAATTTATACAGCTTAATACTTTTGCAGGGAAGATACTGTACGCGGTCGTCATTCCACCGCTAATCTTACTTAGATGTATACCATACAATATACAGTTTGCCTTTAAAGCATGACGTCCCACAGTTTCTCCTGCTTCTCTATTTTCATCATTTCAATCAAATTCCAGAAAAAAATAAATGTGAAATTTGAAAAAAATATATATAAGGAGTAATTATTATATAGTTTCTAGGATTTGATAAATATACTAATGAAGACCACATTTTTCAAATTATGTTATTTAATTTTCGTACTATTAATCTATTACATTGTTTCGTCGGTTCATCCAAATATTAAAAGAATATTTTTATTTAATCGCATAATGCAGTATATGAATTTTGTATTTTTTTATTATTTTTATATTGATTAGGGACTTATTAGTGTATTATAAAGATTAGATAGTATAATTTTAAAATAAGATATTTGTTAAAATATTCCAGAAAAATTCAGGGACTATATATTAATTATCCCTCGTTTATATTTGAACGTACGCCTCTGACACGTGCGGTTTTTGAGTGGGATCCTCATGTCTTTAGCTTTGTTAACACGCAAACGTCATGGTCATTAATGCGGTTCCTCCTTTAGGGGCATGTGGCCAGCAGATAAAAAAAGAAGGGTACATTATTATTTAATTTATAGAAATTTAGTAAAATTTTATAAATCATAATTTTATATTTGTTAAGATTAATTAGAATTTTGAACTTTTTATTTTATTTTACTATCTACAGTTATGATCTATTATAATCTATCAAACTTGATTATTCAAAGAATTTGAAAACGCAATGGATTGTGTTTAATAAATTATTTTTAAAATTTATAGATTAAGTTGTTGGATTTTGAATTTACAAGATAAATTTATAGCTCCAACTCTACCCAATAAGTAAATAGTAATAAATAATATTAATAGTATAAAAAATAATGCTAATAAAAAATCAATTACATAAATTAATTTTGGCATGGCAAGACAAAATGAAAAAACACATATCCTATCAAATAGCTCATTTATATACATTTTCATATTTTTAAATAGACGTGTACCGTTTAAAATTTTTTATATCACCATTGATTTCTTTGACCCACAGTTCAAATTCAACTCGTACTCAATTTAATCCGATTCTAATTTATAGTTTTAAAATATTTAGCGAATTGTGTTAGAAATTAATTAATGCATTAGCATCGTAAATCAATAAATTTAATTCAATTCAGCTTAAATCATTTTAAATAAGCTTTAATCTATGAATTATATGTAGTGATGTTTAGAATAAAACAAAACCGAAAGATCCGGTTTTGTGATAATATAAAAAGAAAATTGACGTCTTTTTGAGATAAAATTTTATCGTACTTTAAGCAAAAAAGATTATTCAATTAATTTTTGAAAATATAAATAATATTATTTTAAAAGTTTCATAAATTGTGAAAAAAATTGTCCAAGACCGGACACTTTCCCTCTGATCTAATCATAAGGAGACATGAACGAAACTGGAGCCTACATCTTGCCTCCTCAGCAAAGTGGCACGTGACATGGCATGGGCGTACACCTGAAAACACCTCATCAGCTTCGAGGGCCCACCAAATACAAATACATTAAATACTTGCTGTACGTAGTTTAGATGTGTTCAAGTGCACAAGATTGCACCTCCTTCATAGTGGTCCATGAAGAATCACCGTAGGATGATACTAGTATTATATGTGGGTGGGAGGAGATGATCCGAGGGTCAGAATTAAAGAGATGAGGTGTGAGAGAAAAAGTATTGAAAGGGATAGTTGTTATGTTATGGGGATCCCAAGAAAGAGTTTAGGGTTGGTGATGAGAAAAAGAAAGGAACAGTTGGCTTTATCCATCGAACAAAGTAAAGAGCAGTAATAAGGGTACAGACTACAGGGCATCTTCACTTGTTATTTAGGACTTTCTTTTCTTTCTTTCTTTTTCATCTTATGGTGTGTGTGTCTATGACTCTGGAACATGGTGAGCCCACGTGCAGTCTGTGACTACGTCGTTGCTTTCTTTCTAGGGCTCTCAATCGTCACGTGCTCGGCATGCTCTGTACGACTCTCTCTTATCTGTTTTCACATTCATTATTCCTGTCATAGAGGTTGCTCATCTTTATTTATGTTTGTGTTATTGTCAGCATTTGCAATGCTTTTAAAACAATTTGGCTAGAGCTACAAATGAGGTGACCAGAGTTTTCTTGAGTTGTAGACCAGCTAGATAAAGATACACTTAAGTCTGAATTTGAGTCCAGCTCAATCCAAGATCGAAAAATTAAACTTGAGCCGGACTCGTTTATAATTTATAGTAAAAAAGAAAATTTTTTTTTACATTTAAATTTGGGTTTGAACTCAATTTATTTATTAAATGAGTTCGATAAATAATCCTAACCTGACTCTATATAACTTATTCGAATAAGGTTTTTTTTTTAACAAATATCAAGAAATTCACAAACAATTTCGGTTATTTGTAGTTCTAAATTTGCATATTTGGTTTGATTAGTAACACGAGCAATTGAAATTCAAACCTAGATGTTTTTTTTAGAAATTTCTTATTTACTAAATAAATCATAAGGTTTATTCGGGCAATTCCAATTCACTGTTTGATATTTCCGTTAGTAGCTTGTTATTACATGTAAGGCAGAGCCCAATGTTGAACTCAAAAAATGGATAAGATTGGAGAAATTGCTAGTTAATTGTCTCAACATGTGCCTGTAGGTTTCAATTTCAAACTATGAATTTGGACTGAAAATATATGTCTTCAGATGAGTAGACAATCAAACCCTCAAATGTGAGTGCGAGGGAAATAACCCGTGTGAACGAATAAGGGAATTGACAATAGCTAGGAATGTGGAATAATTGCCAAGGCCATCCTCTTCTTATCTTATGTGTATTAGTAGTAGCTGATCATTAAATAGCTGCAAATGCATGTCACTGTAAAGGACCCACTTGTTTTTATTACTTAACGAAGGAGAGAAGCAGGGACACAAACAAGATGAAATAAGTAACTTGCTTGTAAAACTTATAAGAGGACGACAAAACAATAAAAGGATAAAATAACCATTTGACTCACTGGTCCCACAAGAGTGGAGCGTCCCCAAGTCAAAAACCAGCCCGCTCCAACATGTCGAACGGGCGAGCAAGTCGCTACGTATAGCTGCCATTTCAAAATAATAAAAGAAACACAAACATCCTTACAGGCACCCTAAACCTAAGTCATGTTAATATACGCCAGTTGGTTACTTTTAACGGATTATCTACAGCCCTGAACATTACTCTTCCTTGTATCTGCTTGAAGCAATTCCATATCCTCTGCAGATTCATCCCCTACACAAACTTCAGTATATAGCAATCCAAACAAGCCACTATAACTGGCTCCTAATGTTTAACAGAGGAAACTATGTTTACTAGGATATTATTCTTATTTCTACTATTAGAAAACTAAAAACTGCAAAGTAAATGCATTCATTACGTAATGCCATGTCCCTGAAAAATTTTGGAAAACCAATAACCATCAATTTTCACTAATTTGCCAATGGCACCGAGCACCTACTAGTTAACATTCTTCCTCTCTATGAATAAGTCTTTTGGCAACTATTTTGGATTCAGACATTTGGTGATTAACTTCTCTGAATTTAGTTTTCACAGTACATAGTTGAGGAACAGCTACTTCCAGCAAAATAAACACTTTCTCAGTGAACTTCAATTTGTTGCAGCAGCCGTTATCATGACTGAGAGTTTAGCCTCTGGATGTCTACTAACTGGTAAAGATCACCTCGTCTTTGCTTTGTCAAGGGGAGGCTTGTCCTGTTTTTTTTTTTTGGCACAAAATTAGAACAAAAAATGAAATTAAGGAATGCAAGTACTAAAATTATAACCACAAAAATGTTCTCACCTTCTAAGCTCAATTATTGAATAATCAATCTCTGCTATGATTATATCCTGCTCGTGCTCAGTGGTAGCCAGAATTTCTCCGAACTGTCATTCAAATATTGTTGTCAATTACATGAGCTTAAACAACTCTATCTAGGCAATTTTTTAATATATTAAAAAAAATGGTAAAATCAATTATGACTCACTGGTCCTACTAGAGTAGAGTGACCCCAAGCCACATAACCAGCTCCAACATCTCGAGCAGGAGAACAAGTCGCCACATATAACTGCCATTGGAAAAAAAAAAGAAAAAAAAGAAAAGAAAAGAAGCAGAATGCTGTCAGAATCTGATATATATATATATATATATATATATATGCACTCCTCCAATCCAGCCCCTTACTCATACGAATAACAGATCAACCTAATAACCCCTCCTCTGCAAGGGGAAAAAGGAAAAAAATGTGAAGCAAATGTAATAATGCAACATGACTAAAATGCGGTTCCAGTCCCCTCTAGGCTATAGTAGGTATTGGCTGTAACAGAATAAGATAAGTGGCATCTTACATTTTAACAGTGGAGAAAGCGGGTGGCTTATATATATATATATATATATATATATATATATATATCCCAGAGAAAGTAACTCCTTTACCAGAAACCCAGTAAAAGGAAGGTCACTAGTCACTATTTACCTGATTATCTACAGCCCTGCACATTAAATAACAAGGTAGAAGTCAGCAAGAAGATGTAATGATCATATACTGATTGCTGTATAGAAATAGTGAATACAAAGTTCCTCTAGATTTTGGTCGTTAATCAAAGGAGGGAGTAAATGGAGGGAGAGTTCAGACTTCATCATGGAAAAGAACATGTTAAATAGCACATAAAGTATACATCTGCTGTAAGTGTACAAAAAAAAATTCCTGATGACACTAAACTACCTATAAAAATGGGCACACCATTAATATAAAAGCAGTACATCTTGCATTTCCCCTTGAGATAAAAGGGTGTACGATTAAAAGAACTGATAACGCAAATGCCATTGGCAAATAAAGTGTTGTCTCAAGAAAGTTTTCAGAGAAAAGACTAGATATATCTCATCAAAGTCCATCAGAGGGAGGCAATGCTAAAAGCACACAGAAATTCCCATCTGTCGCTCAAGCAGCTCTAACCATTCAGCTTTTTTTTTTTTTTTAAATCTGTCGCAGTATGTTATGCTCTCTCTCAAGAGACTTCGATGGCAAATATTAAGACAACGAAATATAGCACATTGACTAACAGCATGGAAATTTATCAAAGAAATTATTTGTTACTGAGAAGAACAGAAATTTAATAGGCACCTTGCTCTCTGCAGTAACTCCCAATGTAAAGGTCCAGTTGTCATGTTAAATGCCCCAGGGTAGCATATCAAGTGAGCACCTGATATTAACATATATTACAATCAATATTCAGTTCATTAATTTATATGATAATCAACATATTTACCATCATTACCACCTGCAATTAAACCACTGGGGAGGCACAATAATTTCCAAATTGCAAGAAGTGGAAATCATATCAGAGAACGGGAAGAAAAAGAAAAGACATTGGTTATAGTGCCAATATAAAGCATTGTGCGCTGACCACCATACAGCATCTTACATTTATTTATAAAGTGTGAAGTCTTTATTTTTCCTAAATAAAACAATCTACAAGCTTTTATATTCTCTAGAATCTTTCTATTCTTGATTTGAGATTGAAGAACACCCCACACTCTTATTAAAATCTAGATATAAAGAACCTATTCCAACGATAAAGCACAAGAGTGTTGTAGCTGATTGGCGATTTGGCATACGCTTGAGTAGAGCTTCAAGTTTACTAATAGATAAATCTCATGTTTCTGATTAAAATATAGAGTATTTGCTGATATAATCACCAAAAATATGCCAATTGACGAGAAAAAAATGAGCATTAGCTAACAAAATCTACAAGTATTACCAAAAACATAAATTATGCTACAGTCAATGGAAGGAAGCAACAAACCTCTTGCTGCATATATCATTGCCAGTTCCTGAAACCGAATGTCATAACAGATGCCTATACCAATACGGCCAACTTCTGTAGAAACAGATTTATGATTAATTTCTCAGTAGGAAAATCACTAAATTATGATATTCTAAATCTCAGGCAGAACGAACCTGTATCCACAATGGTTGGAGACTCCCCTGCTGTTAAAGTTTTTGATTCCATAAAGGTAATCTTCCCAGGAATGTCAATATCAAAAAGGTGTATCTGTAATTACACACAAATGTCAAATATGTCAGTAATATCGTACTATTTTTTATACACATAAGAATGTATATACCTTACGGTGCTTGGCTATTAACTTCCCCTCAGTATCAAATACACAACATGTATTATACAACCGATCCCCAGAACATTCTGGTATAGAACCACCCACAATGGTGATCTTAAAAAGACTAGCAACTTCAGAAAGCATAGCTGTTGAAGGAGATGCATCACTGCCGGCATCTATCTCCTCAGCATAAACGGGGAAACTATCATTAGAATATGGACTATTCCATATTTCCTGACATTTAACCAAAGCAATTATTATATAGCATAGCAAAATTTCCTCATCTCACACGATAACAATAAGCACATTAAATAAAAAAAGGGAGCTCACCGGCAAGACAACAAGCTTGGCACCTTTTCCCGCTGCCTCCTCAATTGCTTTGCGAGCATGTGCAATATTTCTCTCCTTATCAGCTGTGACCAGTAACTGACAAAGCCCTATCTTAAACTGAATCCAGGAAAAGAAAGAGAGAAAAAAAAATTAGCAAATAAAAAGCAAACATTAGTGATTCTGAAGTAGATAACAATACAAAAAGAAGTAGAAATCGAACCTTGGTGACAGGAGGAGCAGGCGAGGGAAGAGCGGGAGGAGCCCTGGCCAGCTCAGGTTTGAAAGAGGAAGCCATTATTGGATGAATTGAGGTGTGGAATTTGAATCTACGGTTAAAATTGATGTGATTGTTGTTGTTGATGCTGTTGTAGAGAGCAGGAGTGATCGATTTCGAGTGATAAATGGAGGAACGAATGTGAGAAGGAGAGAAAGGAGAATGGTGGAGATTGAGATTCTTAGAGCTAAACAGCGTTGATATTGCTGACTTCATTTTCACTTCCTTTTCCGTTCGATTAGAATTACAGCGTTCGGTATTTTAATTTTTTGGTACATTTCTGCGTCACGACAACAAACCCCGATTTATTGGGAGAAACGGCAAAACCATACAATGATGTCGTTTCACCTATCCAAACGAAACGTTTTGGGCTTGGGCCACAATATTATGATCCGAAATTGAAATTGAAGCAGATATACGCTCCACAGCATGGACCTTGTACCACTGGATTCTAACTCGCACACTTTCAAAAACCAAACCGCTTAATTCTTAACGGTCATTAACTGCCTCTCGCGCCCCCTTGTTCATATAGAAAGCTTTCTCGCTCATTCTCTCATATCTCTACTATCATAATTTTTACTTCTTCTCAAGCACCAGACTGGTTTGGTTCTGGTGCTTGAGAACTCCATTCCTTCCTTTCCCAAGATATCTTAAATCAGTGTTGATGAATTCTGATGCTGTGAGACATGGGGGATCCTCGGTCAGTAGTTCCTTATAATGACCCACACGATGGTCCCATTGACTACGATTATCTCAGTTTTATCCTCGATTCAAATCCCAGTCTGGCAAATTTGTCCTCTGTAAACGAACCCTACTCAATTGATCCATCAAGTGATAATAATATCACGGCTCCTAATCACCCTTTTGAGGATCCAACGATTTGGAATATTATCAACGAGTCAAACAACATGGGAATGCAACCGCAAGGAGAGGGTCCGTCGCAGAATCAAAACATAACAGAAGCAGAGAATTCGCAGCCACCGAGTTTTTTAGATGGTGGAATGTCGATTCCAGTTTGGCCACCTCCAATTGCACCGTTTAGTTGCACTTATTGTCAAGTTCTTAGAGAAATTATCCACACTGATGGTGTCTTCTCTATCTATTCGACATTGTTGCCTTAAATGGATTAAAGAGTGACTTTTGCGCTCATTAGTTATTTTTATGTACTCTGGTGGCATTTTGCAGGCATTGGCACCACGAAACTTGAAATTCATGGAAGACTAGGTGTGATTTGCCATGCCATCTTTCAGAGTAGGAGTTATGTGCAGGCGGTTTCTTCAGTACCTCAGTATCATATGCTAGAGTGCGTCTTAAATATTAGTCAAAGCTTGATGATTAAATGTCGCAGAGAGTCTCCTATATATGTACATATCTATAGTCACTCTTCTTTAATTCACTGTTTTTCAGTTTTTGCAAGAAAAGCATAGACAGTGTGAAGCAATTCCTGCAACAGTATTGTGATGATAAAAAACAGGCTGGATATGTTATTTTGCAAGATCCACTCTCAGTCTTCTATGAAGCCTTGTGTGTAGGATTCGAGTGGGACGAAAATTTGACCAATGATGACTTTTTCGATCCACCTCCATCATTTTCTGGTAACTGTTGTCCTTATTATGATGACTTTATTTTTATTTCATTTGACAATATCATAATCTTATCTTCTCAGTTCTTACAGAAGCTCGTCAAACGGATCAAACGGAGGGAGGGAGAAATGAAACGGAGAGGGTACTGACGAAAAGCAGTCTTGCACAACAGGTGAGGTATTTTGGTTATGCTTATTCATTAACTTAAAGACTTTTGAATCTTATACCCAATTACGTGTTATCTCTTCCGATTCTTACATTTGAATATGCTAATTGGATTGGGGAGTAGTGCAGAGGGAAAGGACAGGAAAGTTGACATTGAAAGACTTTGAAGCTTATTTCCATCTCCCTATTGAAGAAGCCGCAAGAAGAATAAACTTGTGTCCTACTGTGGTGAAGAAGATATGCAGGAGAGATGGTATGACCCGCTGGCCACATAGAAAGGTTTGTCTTTATTTTCATTTCTTTCATTTTTAATTCTCTGCCTTTTTTTTAACGCTATGTGTGTTTCCTCTCTCTCTCTCTCTGGTTGCGTATAGATCAAAAGCTTCCAGAAACAAATAGCAAATCTTATGCCGACTTTAAATTCAAGCAATGCGGAGGAAAGGGCGCGTGCACAAGCAGAGATTGAAAGAATCCAAGAAGAAATATCCATCCTTTGTGCTGGAGGCACCAATTAATTTTCTTTTTATATGTAATCATATGTAAACCTCTTCGCATAGCAGGATGTGGTAGATAGTTGTTTTCTCTGTACAAATTTTATATTTCTGAGAAGGCCTGTCAATTGTAATCTGGTCAGAAATAGAAATTGTAATAATATTTTTTATGCATACAAGATTTAATACTTTTTTCTTTTTGGGCACTGTATTTTTTATTATATTTAGAGGTAGTGATAGCTATGGAAAGTTTACGCTTGGCAATTAACAGCAACGAGGCATCTTTCCTTGGCATCACTGCAGTAGTTGTTGTTATTATAATAGAAAATGAAGAATCATAGAAGAAAAGGCATAGGAAATTCCGAACTATGACTGTACCTAAATACATAAATTTGACAACCTAGAAATGTTTGTAGTCATCAAAATTCTGTCATCCTTGAAATTATAAATCTGGTAATATACCATGGAAAAGCATCTGTGCATTTTCAAGAAAGGACAAATGGGTTCTAGTATGATTTGTGTTAGAAAAGTGAAGCAAGAGGCGCCAGAAAAATGGGATGAGAGCATGCCGTTGCCGGGGGACATCATTGAAGGATTTGCTGAAAATGATGAAGATGAGTCATTCATACCGGCCAAAGCCAGGTCAGAACTTAGATCAGAACTTGGAAAATTTAGTCATAATGTTGATCCAATATGGCTGAAAGTAAGAAGAGGCGATAACATTCTTAAAATTCGTGTCAATGTCGTTCCGGAGAGAAATTCACTGTTGCAGAGAAGGTTCACTGTTAAAGCAGCTAACAATGACAGGCATGTTGCAGTTTTAGAGGAATTGACCTTAGAACAATGCATAGAGCTGCAAGGTAGGTAAACTATCAGTCAATTTTTGTAAAATACCAATACCTAGTATTTTCAAAATCATAAAAAACGAAAAATGTAATTTTGGTTATATGCAGAAATGAGTAGGAGAGTCATGAATGTGAACTGTAGGACATTCAGCAAGAAAGGAGTGATATATGAGTGGAAGATGAAAATGGATAACTACCTACCGGACCGACAATCTAGTGTTATTAGTTCTATTATGTTCTTCCCTATACTAGGTGAATACTGCATAGAAGCTGCTACAGCCAGGTGTATGGCCTGGTTTTCAGCAGCAGTTTCTTCTGGAGTTCCTATAATCTTTGTCAATATTCAAACAGAACAGACATTAACATCGGTACCGGTAAAACATGAAGTTCAATGTCCTTTTTTTTTTTTTGGGTTTAACAAGTATGCAAATGTTGATTCTTTTGTTTCCCCTAACTGAAGGAGAAAGCTCAGTGCACAGGGAAAGAGCCTATTTGGGGAGGGCAACAACACCATAATGCAAGTGTCCACAAAATGCAGTGTATAAGACTATGGTTTCTACCAGGAATAGCGCAAGTTGAAATAGAAATGACATTGGAACTCGGAGAAGAGCGGATCGGAATAGACATTAAACGAACTGATGAGGTTTCTAGTTTTGCATTACTGATTTCTTTTAATAA
The DNA here is from genome assembly GCA_948099535.1 of Jatropha multifida. Classification (NCBI taxonomy): domain Eukaryota; kingdom Viridiplantae; phylum Streptophyta; class Magnoliopsida; order Malpighiales; family Euphorbiaceae; genus Jatropha; species Jatropha multifida. Next base: position 9,978 of record CANUEX010084178.1, on the reverse strand, counting down.
CTTTAAAGATTGTTAAAATAATAGAATCTAAAATCTTAATGATAAACAGGGTTTTATCTGCGTCTATTGGGTGACAAAAGGTTCAGCAGCAGATCGTGCTGGGGTTCGGAGTCTGTATGAGGAAGCAAATAAAAGTGGTCATTTGCTTGTAATCTCTAGATTACAAGGCAAAATCCTACTGCCTTCAAGCGTCTGCTCTGTTGGGCTATTGCATTGTTGTGATCAAAATGACATAAAGGACACACTTGCTTCAGTCATTGAGCAAATGGATCCAATTCAAGTTCATTTCATGGCCTGGCCTAGCCAAACTCTTCCCAGCGACAATAAGACAATTGGTGTTGCAGCCCTGAAGCTTCCGAACGGATATTGACAAATTTGTACCAAATGAGTTATTTGGCAAAATAAAATAAACTTGCCATGCAATCCAAAAGAAATGAATAATGTATAGGTTTTGATTTATAATTGAATTTTGTTAGTGTTTATTGTGAACTTCGTATGAATTGAATTTCTAAATTTGTAGAAACAATTTATTGAAGTCGGATATATCTTGCTACTTTAACCGCATCTTACAAATTAGTATTAAAATATAACTGAATACTAGAAATACAATTTTATCTTGTCTTGTCTTGTCATTGTTTGGTACGTGTAAATGAATGATGCATATGCCACCTTTCATTGGGGTTGAACATCCAATCCAAAGTGTGGTAAAATCGTTTGACTTCCTCTAAACGACAATCATTCGTGCTGTCGTCGACCGACACGCATCGATGGTCAGAACAGGGCGCCGGTTTAAGCAATATTGGATTTATCGTTTAATTGAAACCGAGTTAACATAGCCAGGTTCTGATCAAATTTCTGTTTTATTTCTTCAACAATGACGATGGCAACTAGAGCCGTAACACGCCATCCTCAAACGTCTCACCTCACCTCACTAGTTACTGCAATCACCTCTTGCATCCAAACTCTAAACCCTCAAAATCTTAACCCTTCACATATCAGTACAGCCCCTTTGAACCAATTCTCACCTTACCTTGACTCCCACTTAGTCGTTGAAGTCATCAGCATACAAGCTAATCCTTACCATGCTCTCTTCTTCTTCAATTGGGCATCAAACCCTAACCCTAACCCTAATTCCTATACCCACAGTCATCATTGTTATGTAGCCATCACCGACCTTCTCCTTTCGCACTCGCTCTTTTCCGTTGCTTCCTCTCTTCTTCAGAAATACAATAGACTTTCCGATTTAACGGTTAGTAAGTTTATCACAGCTTATGGAAATCATGGACATGTTAAAGGTGCAATCTTTTGGCTTCACAAAGTAAAAAGGATTGAAAATGGAAACTGTTTGTTTTCTTATAATGCGATTTTGAATGTATTGGTTAAAGCAAATCGGATTAGTTTAGCACAGTCGTTTTTTGACGAGATTGTAAATAATGTTGTAGTGCATCCAGATGCTTCGACTTATGCAATAATGATGAAAGGGTATTGCAAAATTGGTTTGGTTGAGAATGCAAGAAAGGTGTTTGATGAAATGCAATGTAAACCAAATATGGTTTGTTATAATACTATGATTGGTGGGTATTGTAAAATGGGGGATATGGACAAAGCGATTAATATATTTTATCGATTGATGCGTAGTAAGGATTGTTTTCCTGATACTGTTACCTACACTACTATGATAGATGGGTATTGTAAGAAAGGTGAATTTGATGAGGCAATGAAGAAAATGGATGAGATGAAGCTTCGGTGTTGCAGGCCTAACCTGTTGACTTACAATGCAATAATTTATGGTTTGTGTTTGAGAGGATATGTTAATGAGGCCAAGAAGTTGATGACAGAAATGAGATTAAATGGAGTTAAAGAAAATCTCGCAACTCATATGAGTATATTAAAGGGACTTTGTTATGTGGGAAAATCAGATGAAGCTGTTAAGTATTTTAGGGAGACGATTGGGGAGGGAATGAAAGCTGATTCAAAAGCATATGGAATTGTTATTAATGAGTATTGCAAAATCAGGGAACCAAATAATGCAATTGTCCTTTTGAAGGAAATGCATGGTAAAGGCATTAAACCAAGTGTTTCGAGTTTCAATGTGGTGCTGAGGACTCTTATGGAGTACAAGGAGTCTGATATGGCAATTTTTCTTCTCAAGCAGATACGGGAAATGGGTGGTATACCAAATTTCATATCATACAACACAGTGATTTGTGGCCTTTGTAGGGTTGGAGGTAGAATGAAAGATGCTCAAGAACTTATCGATGACATGGTTAATAATGGTCTTGCCATCGATGCAACAATGTATAGTTCCTTAGTTATAGGATATTGTGAGGATGGAAACGAGGAACTGGCGACAAAAGTTTTTCGTGAAACAATTGATCAGAATTATGTCATTAGTTTAGAGAGCTTTTTAGTTTTCATCAAGCTGTTATGTGAAAAGGGTAAAGCTATTGAGGCTGAGAGAATATTCAAGGAGATGTGTGAGAAATGCTCTGTAGTTAATGTAGGAAGTTACCTGAGGATCCTAGATGAGCAATTACACACATTTAAAAGGTGGAGAGGAAGTTAACAGAACACTGGACTTCTAATATGCCATAATGGATATCCAATGTGATATTGCCATCAGCTGAATAGAGAAGTAATTAGTAAAAGATTATAGTTTGCGATTCTTGAAGAGAAAATTTGGCACCTTATGCCTTCTTTCATGTCCTATGATTGTGCAATTGAAACATTAGGTATTATTCATAGGCCGCCAGCAGGCAGCAGTGTTCTAGTACTTGGATGTAGCCTTGCTTTCAAGCTAGAAGAAGGAAGGAGCGTTGAAATTGGAATTGGTACTGAAAAGTTTGACAAGACAAGGCGAGCAATTTGGATTGGCGATGCAGATAAGTGCAGCGGACGGGTTTACAAACACTTAACAGGCTTTGGTTTTTCGCAAAAGCAGTTTTTGGGCAGTGGTGTTTTAGTTACGAGCTTAACAGAGCTACTAAACATTTAATTTTGTCGAATATACATAAACTTTAATCCAAAATTAGTTAAAGTTACATGAACGTTTTGATTCCATTCTACTCTTTGATGTACATTAGGAAATAACTTTGATTTTTTAAAATAAATAAATAAATAAATTTGACTTCAAAACAATCTTAGTATCACTTAAACCATCGGCTTTATTATTCATTATTAGATTAGATTAGAAGTAAAAGAGAAAATTTGGGAGATCAAAAATAATTTAAGAAGTCATGTGTAGGAGGTTAATACAATATTACAAATTCAATTATTTATGTTGTTGAGACATATTCTATGGACTTATTCTACTCCGGTGATTGCTCCAAAGTGTTAAAAAGCCAATTTCGAAGCCTACTGGCCTGTTCGACGAGGGATAAGTTATTTCTTTAAATTGACTCGAAAGTACATAATTAAATTGAATCAAACTATTTTATAAATCGAATCAAAATTAAATTATATACAGATTTAGTTTTGATTAGTTCATTTGATTTTTGAATAAATATGATTTTTTTAAAATCAAAATAAAAAGTAAAAATTTAAATCATCTAAAATTATAAATCAAATGAAATTAATTAACATAAATAATCAAAACTAAAATAATTCGGTTTAATTTTTCAATTTTGGCGGATGTGTTTTGAATTGAATTGGAAGTTTGAAGATATCGCTCCACCAATGGGGCCCAATACCCCGCCTGGACGGCCAGACCGTTGCCATCTCAGCCGAGTAAGAATCTGGTGGGCCACAATATCACGTGCTTATATGAGGACGATAAAGATTTCGGATCCACAACTAAAACTAATTGGTCTACAGCGGGTAGGACCAAACCATCTATGGACCCATTTGATCTACGTGGCCTTAAACTGATGGATTGTGATTTGAGTAAAGATAGGCCTCATGGCATTTTAGGGTTTGCAACTTGTAGCAATAGCCTAAATGGGCCGAATGACAGATCCGGTTTCCCGGACTCTTCGCACATTTATAAAATCCGGTTAATCGATCCATTTCATTCCCGATTCAAATCCGCACTGCCTCCTTTCTCTTTCAATTTCTGCGAGAGGTCAAATATTTTTCCAATCTTTCCCTCCTTTTACTCTCTCTCCATTTGCTCTCTGGTTCTCGATCTCTTCTGTTTTTGTCTGCAACTATAAGATTTCTCTCTACCACAAAGAATTTTTTTGGCTGCGAGCTTTCATTGGCTGGTGAAGTATTGCTTCCTAGCCATGGACGGTGCTGCTTCGTATAATCCACGTACGGTCGAGGAGGTCTTTAGGGATTTCAAGGGGCGTAGAGCTGGCATGATTAAAGCTCTCACTACTGGTATGCTTAGTTTTTTTCAAAGAATACTCAAGTTTCATTTTCAGTTTGGAGGAGTTTGGCTATGTTTTTTGAATTGTTGAACGTGATTTTCTTTTGCGTTGTTACAGATGTTGAAGAGTTCTACCAGCAGTGCGATCCTGGTTAGGATTTTAACTTCTATTTTTTTGTCATTTTTTCTATTGTGGTGGGAAGTTATGTTGGTTGTAGTATGGGTTTGCTTGGCTGGCTGTTGAGACAATGCAGGAAAAGAAAATAAAATAGTTTCGGATATGTCAAATTCCGACATTCGTGGTTTTTTTTACTTTAAAAATATTCAATTTTCATTCTTTTTTTTTAAAAAAAAATTTCTCATTACTGATGTGCAATCCTAGTGTTTCATTTCTGAGGATTAACGTGATCGCAATATTTGCTTTTAAGTTACTGTTGCTGCCGTTTTCTACGTTTTTAACTTCATTAATTAACTATGAGTAAGGCGAAGTCTGTTTGTATGCAAATTTAGCTTTAGTAATGCATATTCATTTGTTATTTTCCATGTCTTTTGAATTTCAAAAACTAGCGATTACGCAAGTGATATCTTTGCTCGAGGCATTTTTTTTAGTACAGCTTTGTTTCTTGTGATTTGCTGCTTGCTTGTTTATTTAAACGAGGGTTTGATGTGTATATTGCTGCCACCAGTGCTCATTCGTATTGAAAAGCTGGAAAGGAAAAATACATAATTTCATGTTTAATGAATTTTATATCATACTGTGCATGGGTTTCTTGGGAAAATATAAAGCATCCATCAGTTGAGGTTGTTACTAAATGTTGACCAAACATGAAAATGTGTTAATATATAATGGTTACTTGTCTTTTATTTGTGATTTTCTATTAATAACTTCCGAATGGGATCAGGTTTGTTGTATTTTTATTGAAGCATATGTGACATAGAGCATTTGAATAATTTAAGGACTTGTTAAAATTTTAGACTTTGTTATCTGCTTTTATTATTTGTCAAAATGGTTATTACATGAAGTCTCTAGTTGGTCTTCCTTGTTGTACCTAAATTATCTGTCAAGACATATATTAACATGGATTAGACGTATGGCATCCTTACTATGTGGGAGAGACACTTAGGAGAATTTTTGTTAGGAAAATGGCAATAAATTGGCTGAATCTGCACTAAATTACCATTTCAGTTAATTAATAATTGTTTCGAAGGGTAAGGTCCACAGACATTGGTTAGAAAATAAACTAGGATATTTACTTTATATATCATCATGATCACCAAATTAATTTTGATTACTTATTAATGTTACTTTGAGGCAGCTACTTTCTTTATTCTGTCTTTTTGCTTCCCTACTGCATTGCTTTCTACACTCATTCATTCTTTACTTATAAATGTTGGCATTAGACTTGTCTGAAATTTTTTATTGCAGAAAAAGAAAATCTTTGTCTATATGGATTTCCCAGTGAGCAGTGGGAGGTCAATTTGCCTGCTGAAGAGGTTCCTCCAGAACTTCCAGAGCCTGCTTTGGGTATTAACTTTGCCAGAGATGGAATGCAAGAAAAGGACTGGTTGTCTCTGGTTGCTGTTCACAGTGATGCATGGTTACTTGCTGTAGCCTTTTATTTTGGGGCTAGGTTTGGATTTGACAAAGCTGATAGGTAATTTCTTTTTCCCTTGCGTAACTTGTAGCATTTGTTGTGAGAAATCTGCTGTCAGTTGTGTCATAGTGTCATATCTTTACCCACTTAACCATCAAGACGAAAAATATCTAATTTCTCTATTTTGATTAATGACATGTTACTATTATGTGCTGTGGATCTATTAAATTTCTTCAATATCTGATGACCCTTTGGGAACAATGAATGTTGCCGTTAACAACTTGTTGCTCTGAACTCTCTGTCTCTCTTTTATAGTATGTGAATAAATGTTAAACAAAAAATGGAGCAGAAGACTGTACCAGTTATAGAAATGGTTTATAAGAATGGAATTTCCAAGTGGCCTACCTTGAGCAGCAACAAAAATTGAGACCCAGAACTGAATTGAGAGTTCACAAGGTGTTTTCTTTAGTCACACTTACTGATAAGCATTTTATGAAATAATTATTACTGGTTTAAGGCTTTTTTTTAACTTTTGTGTTTCACCAATAGCAATATTTTTTGGCTATGCCAAAAAAAGAAAGAAAAAAGTAGCGGGATTCATTTGGGGTGGGTTGGGATGTGGGAAAGCATGAATTGCATTCTTTATTTGTGGGTTGTTCCAGTTAATGCCTTTCTGTACTTGCTTTGTGGAGGTTGGAAGACAATGAAAGGATTCTATAGGTCTTCTTTGAAATTCTCTAATTATTGTGCAATCTGTATTTTGTTTTTGATACTTCATGGTTTCTTTTTGTGAATATTTCGTCTGATTTAAGGTTTCCTCTTTTCTTTTTTTATTTAGTAATATAATATTGGTGTTTACAATGCAGGAAGCGCCTTTTTAACATGATAAATGATCTTCCAACAATATTTGAGGTTGTGACAGGAACAGTGAAGAAACAAGTAAAAGAGAAATCCTCAGTTTCAAATCATAGCAGCACTAAAACTAAATCAAACTCTAAGGTATTTGGAATTGCAACCTCTATATTACTAGCTCAAATGGCAAAAATTGGGTGTGATGGTTGAGTGGTGGGTTTTGTCTTGGGATGGCTTTGTTGAACAAGCTAGTTCAATGCCATTGTTTTATCCTGAATGTATTGAGGCCCTTTTATCTGTTTCAATTGGAAACCACTTTAAAGATCTGAGGGTTTAACTTTATCTGTTAGCTCTTGAAAATTAAAGATGACCGGAGCTGTTCTGTCATTATTAGCATTCTTAAGATGCTAATGCCAGACCTGAACGTAAATTCTATTAGTATTATTCTTTGGGAATGTAATTTGAACATTCAAACTTTTTGTGATTGGTGTGCACAGCGAGGATCTGAATCTCAGGGAAAGTATTCAAAGCTGATGCAATCTAAGGATGAAGATGATGATGGCTTAGAAGACGAGGAAGATGAGGAGCATGGGGAGACATTGTGTGGTGCTTGTGGAGAAAATTATGCATCTGATGAGTTCTGGATTTGCTGTGACATATGTGAGAAGTGGTTCCATGGGAAGTGTGTTAAGATCACCCCAGCAAGAGCTGAGCATATTAAGCAGTACAAATGCCCATCTTGCAGCAACAAGAGAGCACGGCCGTGATGGTGGGCGAGGAGCTAGATGTGCGTGTATCATGGCATGATGGAACTACTAACTGTGTAGTAGGTCAGGTCAGGTCAGGTTTGTTGTTAGTCGTGGTTCCTTGATATAGGAAAATCTATTTGAATGATATGCCTTGGTTGCAAATGTGCTGTCCATTTGGTGATAAAATTAGGATATTTATGAACTCAGATTGGGGAAGGCATGTTTTATATTTGTCAACTTGTGTTCATATGTAATCTGTCCACCTCTTCACCAAGCACCTGCTTTTCATTTTATCTTTAGTCATGTGCCATATATCAAAGGCTTCTTAAGCTAAGAATAGGATTGGAAGGAAAATGCAGAGTGCTAAAACAAGCTTCAGACTTGCAATTGCTTGAAAATATCTTCAACACAAATTTTCAACCAACTTGAAAGAAAAAAAAAATTGGGAATTGGGTGTTTATGGAAGTTCTGCAGTGCAGGAGGCCATTAGATGTATTTTAGACAAAGATTTAGGGCCTTCTTCATAATAATGTGTTGATATCAGCTTTTGAAGTTGTAGCTAGTTGTAGCTAGAGTGGTCCGTCACCTGAGGTGATTGACGGATGGTAGAGAATCATTATTTGATCACATTTTTTATTCACTTTCCACTTGTAATGCATAATGTTTAAATATTGATTATGCTGCCGTGGCCGAGCTTTGTGGTCATCCTGTAAAAGAAAAAAAAAAAAAGAAAAAAAAGGCTCGTATCTCTTGGTAGTGTTCAGGTGGTTGGAGCCTTCTATGTACAGGTGTGAAAACCTAAATCAGCAGCGTCAGCTGGGCGGTGATATACCAATTGCATCATCGCTCTCGAGGGTGTTTGGAAAACACAGCGTACCTGGTGCTGATTAACACAACCATACAAAAAGAGAGTAGTGATGGTTGGAAGAAAGTGAAGCTATACAGACATGAAGACTGGTCAGGATCCATCACCCGCATTCCGCAACCCGAAGCGCCGACTCCTTGACTAGTGAATTGCTGATGTAGGAAGAGGATGCGTGATGGTGGTGGCGCCCTATCTTTTACTTCGACTCCAAATTGTCCACACCAATGATATATATATTGATTGAGATATCTCATATATATATGAGACATGCCAGGACGCAAGGTGCAACTCTGCAATGGTCATCGTTCATGGGATGTTCTACTGTGCTTCCTACCAAATATGGAACCTCCTTTTGTCTGTCGCCATGACACAAAATGGTAATTCTAGTTTTAATTTTGAAAAAAGAAAAATTAACAAAAGGAGCTTCCTATACGTCGGACGCACTTGGATTTGTAACCCTAGATTGTGGTCCTCAAATTCTCTTTCAAGTACTCTTTCATTTCATTCATTGATCTCATCATCATTATTCATTGGAAAAAGGTTAATATTGCCACGTTTAACAACATGATTTATCAGAGAGATAGGTACTGTTGCCTTGTCCAGGATTCATCAGGATATATATTAACACACACACACACAGAGGCAATGTTTTTGTCGCAAGTTGCCCACTGATTCATCTGTTGTATTGATGGTCCATAGTTATGTGATGTGGAAATGGGTTTTCCTCCTTTTATCAGCCCATTGTTTCCTGTCGTCTGCCCTCCCTCCACTAAAAAACAAAATTTGATTCTTTCTTTCTAGTGGTATTCTCTACTGCCCTGGTTCCGATACCCTTTCTCTCTCACACACACGTCTGCATTTGATTCTGTCTACGCCTGAACCTTGTTTTCTTCAAAACATAGTTTGGGAATCTTAATCTCTTACTTAACTAACGATTAACACTAAACATTATCCAGTTCACCATATGCATCTTTTTTTTATATTATATATTCACGTGACAAACTTTTTTATCATTTCAGATTTAATGGCTCTTGATTCGTTCTTAAAATTACTAAAATTGAAAGTTCGAATTCGACTTAATTAATTGTTTTGGCTTTTGTCAAATATAAATCCAACTGCTATAACAAATGGACATTATGCGACAAAAGATTAAAGAAAAAAAGGTTTCGAGTTTTAAATTGAAGCCAATGAGTAATCATCAACTACCACCACCGGTTTTTTTCCTTGTCTCTTCGAGCGCATCAAAGTCATTGACACTCTCTGATTAGTTAAACTTAAGAAAAATTTTCCATTTAATAGGAAAGGACCTAGAGAAAAGGTCATTTGACCTTTACATATCCAGAGGGAGAAGCCCCACCAAATAATAATACTAATGCAATACATACAGAGATAAAAAATTAAGGTCCCATCATCATCAGGTGAGCATTTGCAATACTCACCTAACAGAAAAATATGATAATATCTACTTCTATCACTTTTTTTCACATGACTTTAGATCTCAAATTCAGAAAAAGATAAAGAGGGGGGGGGGGGGGGGGGGGGGGGGGGGGGGGGGGGGGGGGGGGGGGGGGGGGGGGGGGGGGGGGGGGGGGGGGGGGGGGGGGGGGG